>VMDO01004130.1:0-92494 GCA_007922755.1 Pedetes capensis
TAATTGACCAAATTCCCTATGCCTATCTTACAACTTAAATAGAAATACATTTTACTATAAAATTGTTTTGTAAGCTTAAGTAATTAAACAATTATAAATCCTGGTCTTATAATAAAAAATAAAATATTTCTGATACTCTTAATCATTAATAAAAATAGAGAATTGTTTAGTCTTAAAAAATGAATGCTACTCCCTGTTAATCCTGAGTCACTATAAGGTAAATATTTTGTTCTTCTTTTTGCTGAGAAAATATGTTTCAGTAGAGTATTTATATCAGTTGGATTGTGTAAAACTTCTCATCAAATATGATTGTAACTTGTATTTCTCTAAGGTCACCCAGAGAAATTAAATTCTGGCATTTCTTAGTGCCAAATTGCTTAGGAAATATATACAGCTATAGTCAATATCCCAAGTTAAAATACTAATGAAGAACACATCTTTTCTTAAAATAACATTTCATATATTAAGCTATTAACTGTTATTTACTGAATTGTGCTGGACTCAATCCATACAATATAAAAACTCATTGCCATTGCTGTCCAAAGAAGAAATGGACTATCTTACAAAGTGCTAGATTTTGTCACTGAAGGGGAATAAATTTAATAATTTATTGGTGTTATAAAGATACTATAAGCATCAGGTAAGTTTTCAAACAAAAGGACCTTCCTAACTTTGATATTCTTTCTCATAAGGATGTGAGATACTGATTTTTTTTAAATTATGCCAGTATTGAGTTAATTAAAAATATAAATGCTTAGAGAATGTTTTGGGCTCTCAATAATTCCTAGCTTTTAGTTCTCTTAGTTTCCAAATCCTATAAATATAATTCATGTAGTCCAGCGTTTTATTGCCAAGAAAACTCTTGAGGGATCAGAGAAGCTATGGCATCAATCATAACATCAATCTTTTAATGTTGGAATATCCTAACCTAATTGTAACAGCTAGTTTTTTACTTTGTCCAAATTTCTTTTTTTATAATCAATTACCTTCACTGGGGCCCCTTCAGTTTTATTTCTTTCTTTCTAGATTTATACTAATTAGAAGCAAATTTGTGATATAGCATGCCAAGAACAGTGGTGCCATCTATATGTTATGTCTTTACATAGCTTATTGTCATTTCCTGGACATAAAGAATTGATTTATGTAAATATGCCCTAAATGAGTCCCTAATTTCAAAGCATACACTTCCATTCCACCATAATTAATAGTTCTATGGTAAACTATCTAGGATAAAAGTATATGAAAAGGTATAAATGACAAAAATATTTATATACTTTTTCAGAATTGGTCAGGAGACCAGAATTAGGACCAGGAGATAGAAATTATAAGGAAATAGCTTTAATATTAATGTAGTCAAGAATATTTTAATAGTATTTCTAACATTCAAACAGGTTCGCCCACAGAGTAATTCAATACGTCATTATTAGAAGATTTAATATCTGCAATCATTTATTCAGTAGGTATTTACTGATTTTACTGGACACTTTCAGATGTATGGTCCTTGCCTTTATGAAACATAGTGCATTAGAAACATTAAGTAATCACATGAAGAAATACATAATTCTGAATTGTGATACATTCTATAAAGAAATAGTATAAGAGACCTTGGCAAGGATGCCACATTTAGGTCAAAAGAGAAAAAATAAGGCTGTTTTGAGGAAATGGTATAGGAATTATAACTGTAAAGAATGGTATGAGTCAACCAAGGAAGAGTTGAGAGAAAGAATATTCCTGGAGTCTACAATAAAACATATTTTGCACCTTTGCTATTACCTTGCTTTAGGAAAATTACTTAAGATCTCTATGTGTTTTCTTAGTACTTGTTGTTGTTGTTAGGTGCCATCAAGTCAGGTCTGACTCATAGCAACCCTATGTACAACTGAAGGAAACACTCCCCAACACTGTGCCATGCCTGGTACTATTGTCAGTGCTTCTCTGCTATTCATAGAGTTTTCAGTGGTGGATTGTTTTGGGAGTGGATTGACAGTTGCTTTTCCCTAGCCTACAGTACCTGGTATTCCCAGGTGGTCTCCCATCCGAGGACTAACCAAGCCCTCAGTTACCTTCCTGTATCAGGTGGGATCATATTGCCAGGGCGCAATAGCTACAGACTTTTTTGTACTAAAAGGGTGAAAATAACTACCACATAGAATTTCTTATTAATGACAGTACATGTGTAATTACCACAGTGCCAGCCACACAACAAAAAATTTGATAAATTCTATATGCTGTTGTGATGGTGGTGGTGTTTATTGTTATATGTGACAGTCCTAAGTGGGAAAGCATTTCACTATTTCAAGGAAATGAAAGAAAGCCAGTTTGAGTCAGGTGTAGTGGCCCATACCTGTAATCCCAACACTAGAGAGGCTGAGGCAGGAGGATAGCGCCAGTCTAGATACCTTGAAAGACTATATAAAAAAAAAAAAAAGTCAGTTTTCAGATAGGCCTTGGTAAATAAAGGAAAAAGCCACATGGCATGTTACTTGTGAGGAGTTAGGAACCATTTAGGACCATTATTTATTGCTTGACCTTTAAGTAGAGGAAAAATTGCTAAATAAGCCAATGCCATTGTTCAGTTTGTGTTTTAAGATCACTCTGGTTGCAATGAATTGGGGAGTTAGAATATAGTTGAATAAGAAATAGAAGAGGATAAACCAGTTAGGATGCCCCTGCACTAGTCTAAATGAGGAAGAAAGATGTTTTGGGCCAAGATGGTGGCAGTGACAATAAAAGGGAAGTGGATGTATTTCAGATATATTTGTTTGAGATGACAGACTGGATGGATGTAGGCTGCAGGAAAAGAAGAAGAAGGAGGAGGAGGAGGAGGAGGAGGAGAAAGTAGAGGAGGAGGAGGAGGAGGAGGAAGGATTCTAGTCACTCCCCAACATACAAAAGGCTTTTGATAATTAAACTACTTATTATTTGTCAGGAGTATTGTAGTATATATGATTTCAAAGGATAATTCATTCTGTAGGCCTACAAAATGGGAGAAAACTTTGTCAGCTATATATCAGACAGGAGATTAATACCTAGAATATATTAAGAGCTCAAAAAATTAAACACTAAAAATCAAAGTATCCAATCAAAAAATGGGTAAATGAATTGAACAGAGTTTTCAAAAGAAGAAATAAAAATGGCCAACAATCATATGAAAAAATATTCAACATCCTTAGCCATCCAGGAAATACAAACCAAACTACATGAAGATACCATCTTACCCCAATAAGAAAGGCTAGTATCAACAAAACGAACAACAATAAATGCTGGCAAGGATGTAGGGAGAAAGGAACCCTAGTATACTGCTGACAGGAACATAAGTTGATACAGCCACTATGGAAATCAGTATGGGATTCCTAAAAAAACTAAAAATAGACACCACCCCCTTATGACCCAGCCATACCACTCCTGGTTATGTATCCAAAGGAATATAAGTAAGCATACCACAGAGATACCTGCTCATCCATGTTTATATGGTTTTATGGTGCTGTTCACAATAGCCAACATAAGGAATCAATTTAGGTGTCAATCAGCAGATAAGTGGATAAGAAAATTCAGGTATCTATACACCATAGAGTTTTATTTAGCCATAAAGAAGGACATAAAGGACAAATTATGGCTTTTGCTGGAAGATAAATAGAATTAGAGATGATCATTTTGAGTGAAATAAGCCAGACCCAGAAAGACAAACACTGCATGTTTTTTCTCTTCAGGCTCTATGCTGAGCAAATAATCTAAGAAACTATACTTTATGAAAAAGAACATGACATCAGGATTGGAGGAGGACTCATTAACAACCTGTGTTATGCAAATGATATAACTTTGCTTGCTGAAACTGTAGTGGATTTGAAACATTTCCTGATGAAGATCAAAGAATACAGCCTTCAGTATGGATTACACCTCAACATCAAGAAAACAAAAGTGTTTACAACTGGGTCAGTAGCATGATAAATGGAGAAAAGATCGAGACTGTCCAAGATTTTGCTTCACTTGGTTTTACAATCAACACCCACTGAAGCAGCAGTCAAGAAATCCAAAGACACACTGCATTGGGAATTTGATGATGTTGTTAGGTGCCGTTGAGTCGGTATCCAACTCATAGCAACCTTCTGTACGACAGGGGAAACACTATTGTCAGTGCTTCTCTGCTGTTCATAGGGTTTTCAATGGCAGATTGATTTTTGGAAGGGGGTTGCCAGGTCCTTCTCTCAAGCCTACAGCTTCTGGTGTTCCCAGGCGGTCTCCCATCTAGGTACCAACCAGGCCCAACCCTGCTTAGCTTCCAAGATCTGATGGGATCAGACACCACAGGGCTACAGCTGCAGGCTGCATTGGGAATAGCTGTTGCAAAAGACCTCTTTAAATTGTTGAAAAGTAAAGATGTCACATTGAAGATGGAGGTGCACCTGACTCATACCATGTTATTTCCAATTGCATCATATAGTTGTGAAAGCTGGACATTGAATAAGGGAGACAGGAGGAGAATAATTGATGCTTTTGAATTGTAGTGCTGGAGATGAATATTGAATATACCATGGACTGCCAGAGGAATCCAACAGAGGGTTCTAGAAAAAGTACAACCAGAGTGCTCCTTGGAAGCAAGGGTGGCTAGAGTGTGCCTTATGTATTTTGGTACTGTTTTGATTTTTGCAATCAAAGTTATTATCAATCTCATGGTAACTTCGAATCAAAAAATTTTGGTAGATATACAAAAAATAAGAAGGAAAGAATCAAAGCATACCACTAAAGAAAATCAATTATCCACATAAGAAGACAGAAAAAGAAAGGATCTATAAAACAAATAGAGGACAAAATTAACAAAGTGACAGTAGAGTAGCAAGTCCTTACCTATCAACAATAACCTTGACTGTAAATGGATTACATTCTTCACCTAACAACAACAACAATAACAACAAAATTGTTAAAGGGGCTGGAGTTTAGTTCTGTTTATAGAGTGCTGCTCTGCACTGCAAAAATGAGAAAAGGATGTGGCAGACCATTCCTGAAAGAATACTGAAAGAATCAGCCACTGAAAACCCTATGAACAGCAGAGATGCACTGACATAGTGCCTGGCATGGCACAGTGTCAGGGAGTGTACATAGGGTCGATATGAGTCAGAACTGACTCAATGGCACCTAACAACAACAGCAGCAACAAAATTGGTGAAAAGATGTAGGTTAGATTTGAGAATACATGGTATATAAAGCAAATATCAATAGATCTAAAGGAAGAGATAGACTATAATATAATAACAGTATGGATTTCAGCATTACACTTTCAGCAATAAATAGATCATCCAGATAGAAAGTTGTTAAGGAAACACCATACTAAAACTACATTCTAGACCAAATGGACCTAATAGACATATGCAAAACATGATATCTAACAGTTCCAGCATAGACATTCTTCTCAACTGCATATGAAACATTCTACAAGAAATGTATACATGAATCTGCAAAACAAGTTGTAACAAATTTAAGTAGATTGAAACAATATCAAATCTTTTTCTGACCACAATGGCATAAAACCAAAAATCAATAATGAGAAAAAGTTCATATAATTCACAAATACAAGGAAATTAAACAGAATGCTCCCATACAGCCAGTGGGTCATGAGTAAATGAAAAGAGCTATTTAAAAATTTTTGAAACAAATGAAAGTAGAAACACACCAAAACTTATGGAATACACCAAGAGCAGTTCTAAGAGGAAAGCATATAGCAGTCACTACCTACATAGAAAAAAAAGAAAGATCTCAAATAAACAACTTAATTTTGAATCTTAGGGAACTAGAAAAACAAGAACCATCTAAACCCAAAATTAGTAAAAGGAAGGAAACAATAAAGATCAGAAAAGAAATAAATGAAATATAGCCTAGGAAAACATAGAAAAAATCAACAAAATGAGAAGTTGGATTTCTGAAAAGATAAATAAAATGGACAAAACCTTAGTTAGACTAAGGAAAAGGAGAAATCTCAAATAAATAAAGTTAGAAATGAAAAAAGAGGTATTCTGACTGATACCACAATAATACAAAGGGCCATAAGAAATTATTGTGAGCAATTTTATGCCAACAAATTAGACAATCAACAAAAAATGGATAAATTCCTTGATGTGTGCAATCCACCAAGATTGAGTTACAGAGAAATAGAAAGTCTGAACAGACCAAGGATGAGTAAGGACATTGGATTAGTAATAAAAGTCTTCCAGAAAAGAAAATCCTAGGACCTGATGGTTTCATTGCTAAATTATACCATTTAGGGAACTAATACCAATCTTTCTTAAACTCTTCCAGAAATTGAAGAGGATAAAATACTGCTAAACCCATTTTACAAGGCCAGTGTTTTAGTAACTTTTTCATTATTGTGACAGAGTGCCTGACAGAAACAACCTAAAGGAGGAGAGATTTGTTTAGACTCACATTTTCAGATGATTTAACAAGTAACATAGTTATTTGGCCCCAAGAGCTTGATTAGAAAATCATGATAGCAGGAGAGTGTGGTGAAAGGCAGATGTTCACGTTGCAGCAAACCAGGAAACAAAGCTTATAGGGAGCAGCCAGGGGTAGTATACCACCAAGTACCCAGCCCCAGTGACCTGCTTCATCCAACCAGGTCCCATCTCCCAAAGTTTTCGCAACTTCCCAAACTAGTGTCACCAGCTGTGGTCTAAGAATTCAAACACATGAAGCTGTGGGGGAACGTTTCATATTTAAACCATAAAAGCCAGCATTACCCTGGTACCAAACTAAGACAAGGAGACAACAACAGCAATGAAAAAGAAAACCACAGGCCAATATTCATATAAAAATAGAATATAATAAGTACTTTCAGTGATGTGGAAAATGAACCCTTGTTATTGGTAGGAATGTACATTATTATAGCCATTATGGAATACAGTATGTAGTTTCCTCAAAAACTTAAAAATCAAATTAACCCATGGATCCAGCAATCCCACTACTTCCAAAGGAAATAAAATCAATGTTTTAAAGAGGCAGTGACAACCCCATGTTTATTACAGCACTATAGTAGCAATAGGCAAGGTAGGGAATCAAACTGTGTCCATCAATGAATGAATGGATAAAGGAAACATGCTATATATACACAATGAAATACTATTCAACCCTTAAAAAGGAAATATTGCCATTTACAACAACTTGGATGGAACTAGATATCATTATGTTAAGTGAAATAAGCCAGGCACAGAGAGATAAATACTATATAATCCCATTCATATGTGAAATGTAAAAAAGCCAATCACTTAGAGTATAGACTGGAATGGAGGTTACCAGTGAGACACTGTGGTGGCTGAAGGAATGTGAAGGTGTGTTGGTCAAAGAATAACAAATTATAGGTAGATAAAGGGAACAAGCTCAAAAGATCTCTTGTACTCCCATGATGACAATAGTTAATATTGATATATTATGTCCTTGAAAAATGCTAGGAGTGTGAATGGTAAATAATTACTATGTAAGGTAGTTCATATGTTAATTAGCTATATTTAGTCATTCTACAAGGTATATAGACTTCAAAACATGCGGCATATGGTAAACACATATACCATATATTCTCAGATCTAATCTGCAGCCTTTCAACAGAGATGGGAATTCAATCTATGCGATTTTGTAACCCTCAAACTATTGAAAGGGTGCAAATTAGATTCAAGAATAGATGGTAGTTTTTTGTTTTGTTTTGTTTTGTTTTGTTTTGTGGTACTGGGGGTTGATCCTGGGGCCTCACGCCTGCATGCTTTGCAAGTTCTGGACCACTGAGCTGCACCCCCAGCCCTTTTATTTTTTTCCTTACTTTCTGAGACAGGGTCTCGCTAAGTTACGCAGAATTCCTCTGGTCTCGAACTTGCGATCCTCCTGGCTCTACCTCCCAAGCCGCTGGGATTACAGGCATGTGCCACCATGCCCAGCTGAAGAATATATGGTAGTTCTATCTGTCAATTAAAAAATCAAAATGAAGAGTCTCAGACTGCCCAAATTTGACAGCATGAACTACTTATTCAAAAAATCAGGATAAAAGAAATATTAAAATGGAACATTGTGCTTCCAATAGCATTAGTCTTTTTTAGATATGAACATTTAGTGTACTTACTGCCCAAAGGCAATTTGCCTAGTGGCCTTTTGACTAAAGAAACATAAAGTTGATTATTTTACCTATTTAGAGTGATAGAACCATATTTTTTATTTCTGCTTTTAAGGATTTTCTCCTAAGGGTTAATTTTTAATCATATTCATTATAATTCTGTATTTGTGCCTTAGATATTAAGGTTCAGAATACTAACAGCCTTAAAGATTACTGTCCTGTGATTTTTGAGTAAGTTTATTTTCTACAAGTATGTGTATCTCATGTTTTTTATTCAAGTATTTATATTTCTGTGTTTTAAAAAGATATAGTAATTTTTATTGCCAAAAAAGAGAGGAAAAACTTTTCTTCATTTATCTATCTGTTCTTCAAAAGATACTTTTGACCTTTTACTGAGTGCTAGAAACACAGTTAAAAAGAAATTTGATCCTTAAGTGGTTTATGATGTAGAAGATAGGAAGATAATTGTACACATAATTTTCCCAACACATTAGTCCTATTATATAAGTTACTCTGAGAAAAAGAAGTAAAAATTATTTTAGCACCTGTCATAAGGACATATGTGTTGATAGAGAAACTGTGCCTTTATTTGGCTAAAAATATATTTCTATTCTCTTAGGTAGGGATATTATAAAGAGTTAATCACAGCTTTCAAAGAATTGGCAGTTCTAGGTTTCTATGTAGATAGGGTCTAAAGCTCTCATTTTGGTTAGAAAGGGGTCCTAAAAGACTTCCCTTGAAGCTATGTCTGTATAGAAACTACACTGTTTGCATTTATTACTAGTGTACTATCTTTATGTACCTCTTTACAAATCAACAGAAATGGTAAAGATTTCTTGCTGGGCACTGTGGCACACACCTATCATCCCAGTGACTTAGGAAGCTGAGGTAAAAGCATTTTGAGTTTGAGGCCAGATGTAGCCTGCACAACTTAGTAAGGACTTGTCTCAAAATAAGAATAAAAAGGGGGCTGGAGGTGCAGCTCAGTTGGAGAACACTTGCCTAGCATATGTGAGGCCATGAGTGCAACCCCTAGTACTGCAACAAAAACAAACAAACAAAAAAAGGCTAAGATTTCTGACAATGTTTTTATACTCAGGATATATAAGATGGACAATACATTACTTCTTCCAATATAAAACTGATGGACTAATGGAAATAATGGTGGGGTCCAGGGTAAAAGGTTTGTTTTGGACCATCTGTTGCCACTAACACTCTAACAGAAAGTGTGGTTCTGCTTCATTATGTAACCAATGAACTACATTTTGAAACTTTAAAATTACAAATACTATAGAACAGGAGTTAGCACACATTACCGTAAAGGGCCAGATAGTTCGTATTTTAAGCTTTCAGGCCACATGGTCACTGTCACAACTACTCAGCTCTGCTGTGGTGGTATGAGAGCAATCTTAGACAAAACATGAATGAATAAACCTGGCTTTGCTTCCAGTGAAACTTTATAAAATCAGACAGCTGGCAGGACTTGGCCTGTAAACTGTAGTTTGTCCTTTTTTCTTCTAGAAAATTATACTTTATCTAGGATGCACCAGTTTTTGTTGAATCTGCCATATGTGCATCCTACTTCATTAGTGCCTGCAGCCATACCACTCAAGTGTCTGATCCCATCAGATATCAGAAGCTTAAGCAGGGTCAGGCCTTGTTAGTACTTGGATGGGAGACCACCTGGGAACACCAGGTGCTATATGCTTGGGAAAACTCAGCAACCCCCTCCCAAAAAATAACCAGTCATTGAAAACCATATGAATAGCAGAGAAGCACTGACCCTTGCCAGGAAATATTTTCAAGAACAGTGAAATCTGCTTGTTGTGTGCATGTGTTCACTAGAAACATTTTTTCTGTACATTAAACATATTTTTGAAGGTGTGCTTTAAGGATCAAAATGTTGCCACTTTATTTGTGTGTAAAAGGTACTAGGGGGCTGAACCCAGGCCCTCGCACATGCTTTGCTAGTGCTCTACCACTGAGCGGCACTCCCAACCCCTTTTTTATTTTTTAAATTGAGACAGAGTCTCACTAAATTTCACAGGCTGCCTCTGCCCTTGAACCTGCAATCCTCCTGCCTCCACCTCCTGAGTCACCGGAATTATAGGCATACCCCACCATACCTGGCTCAATATAACCACATATTAAGTTTTAGTGAATGTTTCTTTTATTATTTTGAGGTAGTTTTCAGGCAACATGTTAGGCTTGTATTGTTCGGTAGGTTGAGTTATTTTGCATTTGCATTCTCTCTTGTTTATGAGCAGGGTGTATGTAATGAATCTAGTTTTTATTTTTTCTTACAAATTTTACTAAATAGTTTGATGGGAAACACTGTAGCATTTTTGTCCAAAAACATTAATACTTTTATTTTGATTATAGGAAAAATAAATGAAATCTGGATTGCACTTTAAACATAAATACTAGCTTTGTGTTTTATAGAAAATTTTTATACATATATGACCTTTCTATTTTAAGTTAAAGGTAAAGAGATAGTAGCAGCTGAGATACAGAGTTTGTATGCTCAATTATTTTCTGATTAATGAATTTTGGAAAAATTGTGACCAAAATCTGTTTCTCTGAAATGTTGATGATACTATGAGAAATGAAATTAGTTGTGTTCAATAAAATTAGAAAAAAAACCTAGATGGTGCAGATAGACTGTTAGGAGTGAAATGGGTCTATTGAAGCTTTAAGAATATAGATTGTAAGATTTTTTTACTTTGACTTAATAAAGACTTCTCACAATATATCCCTCACCTATCTTTGCAGTTATTATTTTACACACTTCCCTACTTCTTCCCTATGATCTGGCCAAACCAGGCCACCCAGTATTCATTAAACATAGCCACTTATTTACTTAAACCTTTGTTTCAGCCTGTTTCTACCACTTCTAAAGACCCCCCTACTCCCATGTCTGCCAAGCATCAACTTTCAAGGCCCATCTCAAATCCCTGGTCAACCATGAGGCCTTCCTTATTTTCCTGCCCAGTTAGAATCAAGTTCTTCTTTTGTTAAACTCTTAAACTCCCTATCTGCGTTATTATTGTCCTTAGAATATTTTATTTTCTATCACAGTTACGTATTGAACTATGCTTAGAGCAAACTTTTTCACAGCATTGAATACATGCTTTTTATGTTCTACATTGACAAGTATGTGTTGACCTGTGATAAATTAAAAAATGAAAGGTAATTTTTCTCATACATTTTCTACTTAAAGGACTTTACTGTGCTGAGATAAGTCTGAAAATATGACATTCTTATGATGTAGTCAGAATGTGGAAGTACATTTCAAAGGCAATAAAAGCAGGAGAACAAAACATAAGGGCATTAAACTACATGGAGTATTTGTAGAGTTGTAAGCAGTTCAGAGCAGTTGGAGGAAACTAAGCCCCAATGGGGCTGGGGTTTAGCCCAGTTGGTACAGTGCTGCTCTGTGCTCTCTGAGGCCCTGGGTTCAACCCCTAGCACTGCAAAAATGAAAGAAGAGCATGACAGTCCACTCCTGTAGCAATCTCGAAACAATTAGCCATTGAAAGACCCTATATTGGGTACAACACTATGAGTCGACCCAACACAACAGCACCCTAACAACAAGCCACAATGGGCCACCGCTCTCCTAGCTCCTGTTGCTTACCTGTCTTCTATATTCTGTACATGTTTCTACCAACATTTAGTGCCCTTATTTACATGTCTTTCCCCTACTACATCTGAAGTTGTTTAAGGATGAGGATTTATATAGCAAAATCTAAATCATGAAGTATAACTTCTGTTTAATAATTCACTGACAGATGAAGACAAATCAAAAAGCTTCCTCTAATCTGCAATTTTCTATAAAGTTAAAAATTGTTCTTCACACTCTGCATCCAAACCTGTACTCCTCACCTCTCCTCTAATATTCATCCCAACTCCTCCTCTCAGCATTTTCCATAATTGGCCCACACCCTCCATTACCAAATTTTGAAAGCTTACCATTTTCTTTGTATTCTTCTTTTCCTTTGCACTTACGTTTAATGCATTTACTAAATTTTATGAACTCTTATTTGCAATATGTCTTATATCTACTTTTTTTCCCTTATAATTGTTCTTTACAACCTTAATCTAGTGGCTTTTTGAGACTTTCAGTATTCCAATATTCCACAGATATGTATTAAATACATTATTTGTCATACTGTTAGATGCTGCAGATAAAAGGTTAAAAGATTATTTTTGTATTTTATGCAGTGGTTTGGAGGCAGTTAAAAATGTTATGTTGCAATAATATATATATATATATATATATATTATATATATATATTTGCTATAAGAAAAGACATTTGACTATATGAAAAGACACTGTACTCTGCATGGAAGAACCAATGCAAGGCTTTGATGAGGTGTCAACACCTTAAATAATGGTGTAGGAATATACCTAAAAATTGATCAAGTCTTTAGCCAGCATTCTAGCTAGCAAGAAGGATGTATACAAAGATGAGGATCATGAAAGAACAATTGTATATTGAAAGGCTTTTAGTTATGTACTACTGGATCATAGAGGGGAAAGAAAGAGACTGAACAGGTAAATGATGAAATAATGAGGGCCCCATGCCACCCATAGTCCCCAAATACATACCATCTGCATTATATCCTGTTGGCAGTTAGAAGATGTTGAACTCACAGTCATATTATGGAACAATTGGTTAGAAATATCATGCTGGCTCAAGGTAAAGATGAACTGAAGGTAAAGGGAAAACAACAAAGTTATTACAATGAATTTGGAAAGAGATGATAGCTATGTACTTTAGGGCAGTGAAAAAGGGGAAAGATGTTTGGGAGATAGAGTAAACCTCTGTAGATTCATAGATGATATATGTGTGTATATAACAGTGCCTTGCACAGTATTTATCAAATAAATTTGTTAAAATATTACTGGTTTAGATACACATTATCTCAGTTCCCTTTCAAAGTATCCTACCCTTCCATCTCTGTGTGTCCAAATTTTATCAACCCTTTAAAGACCTAGCTCAAACACTTCTTGCAGGTAATGTTCCCTAAATCCCTAAACTGAAAATAAACTTTGTCTTTTGTTAAATTTTGTAAAATGTAATCTTTTGAAGTATTTAGCACCTTGCTCCTTGGTGTTTGATATTAATATATCCCTAGGCTTTCCTATGGGATTATAAATGTTTTAAGGAGGAATCCATGCTTAGGTTCCTATTTATATTTTTCGTACTATTTAGCACAGGAATCTTTCAAGTAATAGTGTTCAATCAATATTTATTGAATTAAAAACAAAAATCATATCTGGCTATGATTTTGGAAACCAAATATTATAGAGTAATATGACAGGGTGGATGAGAGAACAAACTCTGGAACCATATCATTTTCTTAGTCTGGTTGAAGATAGAGAGTAGGGTCAAGGGCAGCCCGAGCTACATAGTAAGAACTGTTTCAAAACAGCAAAAAGGAAACAAAACAAAAAAAGAATGAATAACTTATGATTAATTACCAAAAAGAGTATGATAAATAACTTAAATAACTTGTTTACTAAAGAATAATGAGAGTTAAGATGGCTTCCTGAAAAAGTTCAGTCCTTAAAATATAAGAAGAGATTGTTTTTTCTCAGCAGGAGACATGTATCAAACTTCATGAAGTAACTGATATCTTAGCATGATAAAACATTATGGATGAGGAAAAGGAATAAACTATTTTAAAATATCAACTTGCAAAGAAACTCAGTAGCCTGGGGGAAAATAGAATAAATTCTTACATCATACTTTTAAAATTATATTACTATGCTAAAAGATCTGTGATAGAGAAAGGTGCATGTGAAGGGGGTCCAAACATTCCTGATAGAAATTAAATATTATTAAAAATTTTAGCCTGGATCAGAACTTTATATTTCAAGAAGCAGCACAATGTAATGTCTTTTTAATGAGATATATACCAATTGAAATTCAATCAGGTACACTGATTTTTATTTTTATTTTTAATCAATTAATTTAGTTAGTTTTTTAAGAGTCTTACTGTGTAGCTGAAGCTGTCCTGGAACTTGCTGTGTAGCCAAGACTGGCCTCAAACTCACAGCAATCCTCCTACCTCAGCTTCTTGAGTGCTGGGATTACAGGCATGTATTACCACACCTGGCCTTACACTGATTTTTTTAAAGAGTAAACTAAGAAAAACATTATGTTCCCAGAGTTGAGTTACCAGAGATTTTTTTTATTATTAAAATATCAGTTATTTGAGAACTAGGCACTGTGGTGCACACTAGTAATCCCAGTGACTGAGGAGGCAGAGGCAGGAGGTTAAAAAGTTCAAGACCAGAGGTAGTCAGTGTAATTTAGTGAGACCCTGTCTCAAAAAGTAAAAAACTGGGCTGAGGGTGCAGCTCAGTCATACAGCACTTGCAAATGTGAGGCCCTGGGTTCAACTCCCAGTACTGCAAATAAATAAATAAATAAATAAATAAATAAATAAAATCGGTTATTTTTTTTTCTCATGGCTATCAGTGGACCTACTGATAGGAAATCCCGCCATGAAAATCTGTCCAGTAGTCATTTATTTTATTTTCACTAAGTTGAAACAGATGGAAAAGAGAACATACATGTTTTAAACAAGGCAATTTTGTTGGTTTCTGTTTCTCTTTTCCATGCCACCTATACTAACCCACATTTCTTCTACTGTATTGGGGATACTTGATTATAAACTGGGTGTTTCATCAATGGTTCCTAATTATCTAGCACATGCTAGATAGCATAAGGAAGAAATTCAGCAAATAAGTGTTAAATTGAAATACTTGCTAATCTGGTAGCAATGAGAGCCAGTTCAGCTGCACATGCATTTGTTGAGACTACTGTGTGATCAGGTAGTTTGTTAGGCAATTCTAAAACAGTATCATATGGGAATGGGGACAAGGATGTTAAAGGATTGACTCAACTGCCAGGATCTGTCCTTATCCACAAGGAAGTGGTAAATAGTATTTACTGAAATTTATTGATGCCATGTGCCAATTATTTTACATTTAACATTTCATTTCATCCTAATGTTCTGGAGCCCAGTATTGTCCCTTTTGTCATATGGATAGAACATGAAGTACACACTTTCTTTAATCACTACCTTACCATATTAGATAGTCAATGTATATGAAACTCAGAGAATATTAGGAATTTCCATAGACTAGTAGTTCTGTTTCAGTTTGAATACTGAAAGGTGATCAAACTGCCCTCCCAAACTGTGGTGCTCTTTGTTAAACAGTTGTTACATAAGAAGGAGAAGGAATGGATGTGATGTTTTAGAACGTGCATGAGTTTTATTTAAAGTAAGAGAGATTTAAATTCTAATCTTGGATTTCTTCTTCCTCATTAGTAAAACTTAGGGTAAAAATGTCCTTTTATATGTTTATTGTCAGGAGTAGGAAATAACTTGTAGGAAAAAGGTGACATATAGATACTCAATAAGTGGTGGTGATTATATTTGTTTTTGCTGATGATGCATAAAGGATAACAAAGCAGTTGTATTTGTATTCTTTCAAGTTTCTGATGGGAATAGCATTAGCACAGATAACCTAGGATATTGTATCAGAAGGTCCCCAAGACCACTTCCAGGTTCAATGATTCACTGGCAGGACAGTACTAAACATATAGTCATAACAAATTCATTACAGTAAAAAGATACAGAGCAAAAAATCAGCACAAAGATAAGGCGTTTGGAGTGAAGTCAAACCAGGTGCAGCTTCTTAGAGTTGTATCCCAGTGGAGTCACACAGCATGAACCTAATACCCCCACCAAGGAGTTGTAACATGTGTGAAAGAAATATTGTCTACCAGGAAAGTTCTTTACAGACGCAGTGCCCATGGTTTTCACTGAATGCTGGCCACATAGGTACCCTCTTGTTAACATGTACCAAAATTGCAGACTCCCAGGGGAAAATACAAATATTTTAGGCACATTCTTACTTGTTGTAGAAGTAGCAGCAACCCTCCCCAAATCAAAATTCCCAGACACCAGCCAAGAGAAAGTTTCATAAGTGGGCCTTTGTAAAGACAGCAAACTCAGGGCTGCTTTGTAAATCTGCCCATTCTGTGTAGGTGAAATGTTCAGGAGAGATATTTGAGAAACATAATATTCCAAGAAACTAGTGGGGTGTGTGTGTGTGTGTGTGTGTGTGTGTGTGTGTGTGTGTGTGTGTGTGTGTACAGTGATACATGTATAAACATGTAATGAAGATCGTCTTAATATTCCCCTTGAGAACATATCAGAGGCTGAAGGAGTGACATAGTCACTCATCCTGTCTATTAGGAAGTCTAAAAATGAGTCCATTTATCTTCTTAAATCCAGAACCAGCTAAAATTGGAACTTACTTCTGCCATCCTCCTTTCCATTATCTTGCTTGCTACATATCTGGTTGCCTCATAACTAGACCAGATTATGTGGCATCTCTGACAGTGGTTAGCAGATCAGTTGGTGATGGTCCCCAGGTCCTAGTCATCAATCTTCTCAAGGTTGAAAGTACTGCTTGTGTTTTTCTACTCTGTATTACAGGACAGTACAGGATAGGGGTGCACATCCTCACTCAAGGGATTTACAGGGGAATCCCCAGGAGACTTGCTTCTTGAATAAGGAGTGAATTTATTTGGCTAGATTGTATGCCCCTGATAGCTGATAGTTGCTGTCTTGGCCTCTCAACAGGTAAATAAATGCTTTCTAGAATTCATACTTTGATGGAACTGTCTCTTTACATTTTAGTTCCTACATGAGTAATCAGAATATTTATATTCTTATAAATTGTGTAATGCCATATCAATTTTGATATATAGCATAATTGGAATTTTCACATTGTTGGAGACTCCAAGGCCCCATTAGTACTCTGGTATGAAAGCTTCTTCTTGCTCTATAAAGGGTATCTACGCATATTTGTACTGGCTAGAACATTTCCACAAACTCTGAGACAATTAATGATGATGTGAGCATGATAGTAGACAGGGCCACTATGCTAAACTTCAAGAAGGTCAGCAGTACGAGGAACCTAAGAAGTCACATAGAATTTTTGTGAAATTGCTCCACCTTCTCAAATAGTGAGGTCATCATGGAGCTTCAGTACTTTGAGCACAGTGTTATTGTGTGTTGTTGAGTTCAGGGATCCATTCTCTACATGGATTCTACCTGTAAGGCAGCAATGATTACTAATTTATTCAGAGTAGTCTACAATGTAGCAAAGCCTACATCCAAGATTCTAAAAACTAGTGCTAGAAAATTGGTGAGCAACATCATACCCAATCTGGAAGGCACAGAATGAAGACTAGATCAGTCACTTAGGCCAAACAATGTAGGACAAATGCTCAAAATCAGCAGTAATAAATGATACAAAAGGAAATCACAATAAAAAGAGGAAACGAATGTGACACAGTATGATTTCATTCTGACAAATGATATAAACTGGAATGACAAAGAATCATAGTGTAATCACCTATCAGAGAACTTCAAAAAGATTTGTCATTGCATAGAGAAGAAAGACAGTCTCTTGAGGACATCTTTCTCTTTCTGTGATTTCTACTTTTCCTTCTTTATTTTTCTGAAACTTAGGCCCAACAAATAAAAGTTACAACATCAGTATGTATAAGTAAACTGTGGGAATTTCCCAGCATTTTAATTAAAAAACCAGTACCTAATTTATACTATGTATTCATTCACAAACATTTACTAAGTACCTGCTGTGTGCCAAACTACAGTGCTAGACAATAAGATGAACATCACAGTGACCAGAACACTGCTGTTACTCTCAAAGAGTCACACAAATTTAGAAGGCAGAATTTAGGCTCTAATGAAAATGAAGTAAGCTATGAGAGATCACAAAGTCTATCTCTTGTAGACATGTGTTAGTAAATAGTTTCTTAGTGATAATAAAGATCAATAATTCTGAATATACCCTCCCCACTATGAAATAAAAGTGTTCCATTTTTTTTAAGTTACACATGTCTTTCTTAACTGTTCAAAGATTTTTAACACACTTTAAGTTCCTGATTGCTTTTCCTCTTTTGTTAAAATCATATAATTTTAGAGCTGAGAGTTATAAAAGGGATCATCAAGGTCATCCTTTTTTAGAAGTAGAAAGGTGAGATCAAATTGAGCCAGCTGGGGTGGTGTATGCCTATAATCCCAGCTACTCAGGAGGCAAAGGCAGGAGGATCACAAGTTCCAGACCAGAGGCAGTCTGCATAATTTAGCAAGAAAGTAAAAAAAAAAAAAAAAAAAAAAAGACTGGTTTGTTGACTTGCTTCAGAATTAAAGATGTAAGGTGAAACTTATGTATTTCTTTAGACAAGTTATTAAATATTCCATTCTGTTATTTTCCTCATTATTAGGTAGAGAGATTTGCGGGGAAAGTGGGAGTGAAAGGAAATTTTAGACAGATTTTCTTACTCTAATTTTGTCTTTTGACAGAATCCACAAAAGTCACACTTCTTATAAGGTCTGCATGAAAAGACATACAGAACCAATTTAATGCTTTATATGTGAAAAATGTGCTGTGTGCCTGTGTTAAGTGAGCCTGCTAGTTATTTAGAGACTTGGGAAGACCTCATAGTTCAAATGTTTTGCAATGCAAGTGTCATTGCAGGAGAATTCCTCTTATTTCTCATCCAACTTACTTTTTCATTTTTAATATCTTAAGTTCAATCAAGATAGGTGGTAGCCTTGTGCTGATCTTCACATTATCACCTTTGATTTACTACCAGGAGACTCATTCAAAAGGGCAAAATATGTGAACAACATTGGCAGGCAAATTTACTGCAGGGAACACTGCACAAGTTGCCTTTCCTTTCTCAGGTTTCCCATAACATAAGTGTTCGTGAAAGCATCTATTGAGGAGACATTCCAGGCGTAGTCTCTTGATCATTGCCAGACTTTACTGGGGCAAAGCTTCATTACGAACTTTTATTTCATGACTACGTGTTTCATCCAAGGGAATAACAGTGAAGTAGTTATTAGGGTCTGAAATTTCTACTTGGATACTGAGCAAAGCATTTAGTTACATCTTATAGGAAACCTTTGTACCCATATCAAGGGCCTGAGGTGGAGGAACCTCAAACTATTGTCTTATTAGGAGCCTCTAAAATAGTGAAGTGCTTGTCTATATTCTAAATTTAACTGACAATGTAAAAAATTATACATTTTTAGTATTACAGCATGTATTAGGCTTTCAAATATACTTGTTGACTAAATAAAATAATGAATTTATTTTATAATACTTTTATACTTTTTTAAGTGTTAATGAATGCAAGATTGCCATAATATTGTTATTTCTTCAGTTGCTAACCAGTGTTTATAGGTAGTTTGTTTTCAAATTTTGAAAGTCTTAAATTAGTAAGACAAATTACATTATTAGTTTCAAAGGTTAACTCAGTAATAGCACAAGCAAGTACCCATTTTTAAAAATTGGGGATTTCCTGTTTCCTGTATTCAATAACACATATGATTTAGCATAATCTCTGTGCTGCATTGTTTCTTCATTTGTTTTATTTGAATTCCTTAGGCAAATGATATTGGCATCGTAAAATTGTCTAAGTATATAAGCACATGTCACATAATGAAAAAAAGTAGATTTAAAGCAACTTTTTATAATTTAGTCAAATATTCCAGAAAGAAAATTATAATAAGGTATATATAGTTTTTATTTCCAAAGTGGCCTCAGCCATTGATGAGTTCCAAAACTTTCATCCACAGCCAATCATCAAGAAGAGATTTATCACTTAATACAAAGGATAAAGGCCAAGTATCCCACTCCAGATGCTATTTTAGATAGTTTCCCTCAGGTTGAATTTGGGATACATCCCAAGTGCTATTTTCTTATACTTTGGACCTAGGAGCCAATCCCCAGAAACCACATATACGCAATGAACAGTTTCTCCACTTAAAAGAAAATAAGATATTCTATTTTTCCAAAGAATGGTAACAGTCCTTACCCAAGCATTGAAACTAGGTTTTGAGTATGTACTGTAAGAGAGACTTGCTAAATATGACAGATGCTGTGTCCATCAAACCCAACTGAATATGAATAATGATAGAAATTTCTCATGCTTTTCTAGGTCATCAGATTTTACTTAAAAAGAGAATCTCCTTTTTTTTCATTAATTCAGACATCAATTACCATAATAGTATACCATTTATTCTTGAATCTAACCTACATTGAATCTAAGCTTAAGTTATTGCATTTTATTGTTTTTACAACATGACTGGTTCTATAATTTTCTCAAAAACCAGCTCTTGACTGTGAATCCTATCCTCATGCAATTCTAATCTGCATCTGATATTTTTAGTCCTTTAAAACTGTTGAATGCCCATGTGTCTGTCAGCTTGTCATGTTGTAAAGGATTGAATATTGCTATGATGCTGAAAGCTATGCCACTAGTTTTTCAGAGACCGTCAGGGCCACCCAGGTGGACAGATTTCAGCTGAGCATCCAAACCAAGACAGACTAGGGAGAAGGAACTGGAAGCCCATTCTTGAAACAATCAGTCATTGAAAACCCTATGAATAGCAGAGAAACACTGTCAAATATCGTGCCAGAAAATGAACCTCGCTAGGCTGGAAGCCGTTCAAAAAAGGACTGGGGAAGAATTTTCTCCTCAAAGTAGAGTTGACTTTAGTGATGGGAATGGAGTAAAGCCCCAGGAACTTCCTTTTGCTGATGTGGCATGGCTCAACATGAGCAGAAACATAGGGGCTGCAACGATGGGCTCAAACATGAAAAGATGGCACAGTGTTGGATAGTGTTTCATTCTGCCATACTTGGGGCCACTGTGAGTCAGATTGGAATTGATGGCACCTAAAAAGAATCGATGCTTTTGAATTGTGGTGCTGGAGACGTCTATTGAATATACCATGGACTGCCAAAAGAACCAACATATCTGCCCTAGAAGAAGTACAACCAGAGTGCTCCTTGGAAGCAAGAATGGCCAAACTGTGTCTTATATATTTCAGACATGTAGTCAGGAGAGAACAATCCCTGGAGAAGTACATCATGTTTCGAAGAGTGGCAGGTCAACGCAAAAGAGGAAAACCCTCCACCAGATGGATTGACACAGTGTCTGCAACAATGGGCTTAAACATAAATAAGATCGTTTGCCTGGCACAGAATTGGCAAGTGTTTTTATCTGCTGTACATAGGTCGCTATGAGTCGGACTCGACTTGACGGCACCTAACAACAACAACAACAATAATAACAAAACTGTTGAAAAGGTAAAGTTTAGATTTGATAATATACAGATTTCTCAAGTCATAAAATTACCCTCAAATGATGCTATCAAATTTTATTCAACTATGAAGAATGAAATTATGTCATTTATAGGAAAATGGATGGAACTAGAAATCATCATATTAAGCAAAGTGAGCTAGACTCAGAAAGACAAATGCTACATGTTCTCTCTCATGCACAGAAGTTGATTAGAAAACAAAGCAAAGCAAAATATATATGCATGAGATTTGAAAGTAAAAAGACTCTGGAGGAGGGATGGAAAGCAGGAGGGGGGAGTGAGAAACAAGGGTGGATAAAGAGGAGGTAAATAAGAGCAAAGTACACAATACAATTGTATGAAAATGCTATTAGGAAGCCTATTACATTGTACACTAATAAAAAATTTAAAAATAAGCTAGGCACAGTGGTACACGCCTATACCCTCAATGGAAGTGGAGGCAGGAGGATCACAAGTTTGAGGCAAGAGGCAGGCTGTGTAATTTAGCACGACCCTGACTCAAAAATAAAATACTAAAAAATGGGGGAGTTGCAGCCCCAGTAATAGAGCACTTACAGAGTGTGGGAGGCCCTGATTTCAACCCCCAGTACCACAAAAGTATGTGTATGTGTGTATAATAACAATTTTAAAGTTTTTTTGAAAAAAGAAATATCTTTAATATCATCACCTACACAAAATACCCTCAAATGAAAAGGTATGAGGGAAAATTATGGGCAAAAAGACATAATGGTATCCTCCTTTTGACAATTCACTCTATTTGCATAGTCAACTCCATAAGTTTTCTTTTTCCAGTGTGTACTTTAAATAAAATTTCCTTATCCTTTTACTCTTCTCAGTCTACATACTCTCCTGGGTGCCCCTTCTATATCTTAGTTACCGGTTATTTACTGATGATCCACAAATTTCTTGGCTCTAGAAACACATTCATCTGTATACTACATTATTTGTACCAGAATGTCCCATAGGTATCTCACATTCATCATCTCTAAAAAGGAATTCTTCTTTGTTAGTGAGATAGATTGCACACATTTTCTGTTTTTCCAGTTCTTCTTTTCTGTTTTATCTGTCATCTTCTTAGATAAAGTAAGACAGTATGAGAAATTGAAGTAGAGAAATAAATATTAAACATGGGAGCATATATCCCTATTTAGTACTTGAAATTGGCATTTTTTTTTGTCTGGCTGATCTTTTGTTTCTCCTACTATCAAAAGTTTATATTAAACTATGTAAAATTACCATTTTAAACATATAAAGTTTTCAAATATCAGTAATTTCATACAGTTCAATCTATTATTGCTTTACTAGTGGTAAGATGACTTCTGAAATTCCTTTATATATTTTTAAAAGGAGAATAAACAGCAACACTAGTAAAATATTGAAGTTAATGTTTCAAATATGAAACAACTAAATCTGGGGAATTAGCCTTATATGTTGCATTTTTAAGTGAATCTGAAGAAGTTTGAGGCCTGTGATTATTTATCCTGTAATGCATGTGTTAACATTCAAAAGAAAATCTGAAACACTATAAAGGCATTCTAGACTAATAGTTAAGGCATAATGATTTTTTAAAGATAATTTCAAGTGCAAGAACTTTATAGGAAAATGTTTTAAACCACTTTAGTTTCAACTCTGAAATATTCTATTTTATATCACTTTTTACTGAATAAGTAGGATGTGGTAACTTAAAAAAAGTAGAACATTTTAAAGTTTTCCTGACTTTTGGAAAAAATAATATTTCTTCTCAATTCTAAGAAGTGATTTATTATACATCAGGCTGTTTGGCCTTCTGAATTTTGGCTGTAGTTAAAAAAATCTTTAAATAGAGTATTACATATCCCATTTTGCAAAAAGTGAAATGTTTTCAATTATTACATGGTTTTCTAGCTCTTAAAACACAGCATGTTCTGAATGAAAACTTTGTCATGTTCTTCATTGTGTGTTAAATGTAGAATCAGTATTTAGAAACATTTTTAATGAAAATTCTTTGTCAAAAGGTATATATTGCTGGTAATTCTTGCAAGTGCAGGCTATGGCTTCCATGACTATTTTGTAGTTCCCTTAAATACTCACAGAAAAGACTGGAGCTTTGTGAGCCATATGGTTTCTATTTAAACTTTACCTACACTGTGCAAAGACACACAGAGACAACAGACAAATAGACATGGCTGTGTTCAATGCCACTGTCAAACACAGGCAAGCAATAATGTTTCTATTCTAGCATCCATAGCTAGTAAGTATAAATAAATTGTGACCATTTCTACATGTACATAATTGGCATTTGGTCACTTTAAAATTGAAAATATAATTTTTATTCTTGGTTCTCACTTGCATTTTGTCCTTGGTTCTCTCTTGTGTAGATGGTACTTATTTCATGGATAAAATAAAAGAGCAAGTCACAACACCATGATCTTTCCTTTTAAAGAATGCTAATGACAAAAAGGAAGAGACGGTTATGGAAAAGATTTGCTCAGCTCATGACTCCCAGGTTGAGTTCTATGACTTACATAGAGTATTTTCGGTGCAAGGAAGCTATCTAGAGATGTGGAGCTAGCTAGCAGATAGCCCCTGAGAAAAGATTACATCTACCAGTGTCTTCTCTCTGTTACAAGTGTGTTGGGTTTCCAACCAATAGTGATGGATTACGTCCTAATATCAGCCAGTTTTGAAAAATAATTCTATGAAACAGAGGGAAAAGTAGTTTTTGAATGTAATTTCTTTTCATTCAAAAGGGTACTGTTCTGTTACAGGTAAACTTTCTTTTATTTGGCAGACAGAACAAAAATTATGTTCTTAATAGAGTAATTTTACAAACTCTGTTCTCAGTTATCATTCTTCCTTCTTTTTACCACCAAACTTCTTCAGAGAATAGTCTATACAAGTCTTTTCCTCTTTGTCTTCACCCATGCATTCTTAACTCTTCAGCAAATATATCCAAACACACAACGCTACTTAAATTGTTCTTAGAGGTCACATTCAACCTTTCAATTGCCAAATCCCATAACTTTATCTCAGTTCTCTTCCTTAACTCTTCCTACATAACACTGATTTCTCTCCCCTTAAAACTTTTTTCCCCTTAGCTTTCTTTGCACATTCCTGGCTCTGCTTACGTATAACTCCTCATTTTGTTTTCTTTTCTATCTCTTATCGTCTCCAAAGAAATTTTTATCAAGAGTCTCTATTTGTATTTTATCTTTACTATGTGTAGTACGGGGCTGGAGTTTAGTTCAGTTGGTACAGTACTGCTCTGCACTCTCTGTGGGTTCGATCTTCAGCACCACAAAAATGGGAGAAGGATGGGTAGCCCTCTCCCAAAACAATGCCAAAATAATCAGCCTTTGAAACCCCTATGAATAGCAGAGAAGCACTGACATAGTACTGGGCATGGCACAGTGTCAGGGAATGTTTCATTCTGTTTGTTGTACATAGGGTCACTATGAATCAGGCCCAACTCCATGGCACCTAACAACTACGGCAATGTGTAGTACATCTGACTTTTCCATGTTGTTGTTGTTGGTAGGTGTTGTCGAGTCGTGTCTGATTCATAGCGACCCTCATAGGATTTTCAATGGCAGATTGTTTTGGGATTGCCTTGGGAGTGGGTTGTCACATCCTTCTCCCATTTTTGCAGTGTTGGGAATCACACTCAGGACCTCAGAGACTGCAGAGCGGTGTGACTTTTCCATACAGACTCACAAATTAATATGTCAGGAGAGATTCACTACTCAAAGAAGCACAAGTGTTGCATGAGTTAATACATCTTTCCTCTAACACTGGCTTTTCTCCTGAGTTTATTATTTATTTTAATGATGATACCCTTGTCATGATGAGTCGTTACACTTAGCCTGGAATATTACAACAGCTTCTGACAGTTCATCTCCAGCTCTTTTTTTTTTTTTTTTCCTTTTCTAGACAGTAAACACAGTGATGTTAAATTACTGTCCAATCAGTGCAAAGATCTGATTATATTCCTCGTTTACTCACAACCAACAATGACTCCTCTGCAAACATACATTCCCTTGCAAACACCACAAACACACATTGCTCACTTGGCATTCGAAGCACTCAATAGTATATAACCAATACATTTAACCCAGTCTATTCCTCTTTTCGGGCTGGGATTTGGATCAGTTGATAGAGCACTGTGCTGCAGTCTCTGAGGTCCTGAGTTCAATTCCCTGCACCGCAAAAATGGGAGAAGGACCTGGCAATCCACTCCCAAGGCAATCCCGAAACAGTCAGCCATTGAAAACCCTATGAGGGTCGCTATGAGTCAGATACTGACTCAATGGCACCTGACAACATTACTCTGCTCATGTTTTATGTACCATATAATCTGTATCAATTTTACATTTGCCAAATGTTTTAGCATTTGCTACCTCCCAACTTCTGCTTGAATCATTATTTATACTTGGAATATGCTCTCACCATTGCATCTTGTCAACATTTAACCATACCTCAAACACTGCCTTCTATGTAATCCCTCTCCTTATGTTTTCAGCCAGATATATTCTTTCCTGGCTTTGTGTAATAGAGAATTTTACCTTTTTTTTTTAGCTTAACTTATGCTTTTGCCTTATTGCAACTTACGGGATTATGAACTCCTTATATTTTACTCATTTTCACATCCTCTACAACTTTTTGGGCCTGCAACCATGGCACTGTGGCATCAGATCCCATCAGATCTTGGAAGCTAAGCAGGGTTGAGCCTGGTTAGTACTTGGATGGGAGACCGCCTGGGAACACCAGATACTGTAAGCTTGGGAGAAGGACCCGGCAACCCACTCCCAAAAACCAACCTACCATTGAAAACCCTATGACTAGCAGAGAAGCACTGACAATAATGTTTCGCCTGTTGTACGTAGGGTCACTATGAGTTGGACACCAATTTGATGACACCTAACAGCAACAACTTTTTGCATAGGACTTGTTGCATGAACAAATAAATATGTTTATTTTTATTTTTCCTCAGCTCATTTTCACTTATTGAAAAAGTTGATTTGCTGCCTGCACTAGATTTTGGTTCAGTGCGCTTTTTGACATTTTCATTTATTAAATGATTTCTGTAAGACTAACTTTTGAATAGACCAATTGAACTAGATTATGAAGTTTTTCAGTTTCATGTCAACATACATCTTAATTCATTGTGTCTTTGGAATAATGTCAACTGGTGGACCAAACAAACCTGAAATTTTTTGATGGCTTAACATGATAGAAATTTATTTTTGCTTATGTTACTAGCCCAGTGCAGGTGTTCCTAAGTTGCTTTTCCTTACCAGCTGATGAAGAAAATCAGGCTCCTTTATTCATGTGGGTCCACTGTTCCCTCAGGCCATTAGTACATGGGGTAAAAAGCAGAGTGGAAAACCACCTGTTTCTCATGGAAATAAATGTCATATTTTATGAATTTTAAAATGTATTTTGCATCAGTCATATTAGACTAAGTTATGCTGCAGTATTAAACAACCTCAAAATATCAATGGCTAACAACAAAATGATTTATTTCTCACTGAGACACTATTGGTTATGAGTTGTGTGTGGCTCTGTTACATGTCTTCTGCATTATGAGAGTAAGGAGCAGTGCCTCTTTGGGACATGGTTAGTCTCTTGGCAGAAGGAAAAAAACATGGATTTAAAAAGAAAGAATGGCATATGTCATTTTTACACACATTTGTCTTTGGTCAAAATAAATTACATAGAAAAGGCTGCTATCAGCCAAATGGAGGATTATATTCCTCCTGTGGTGAGGGGCACTGCAAGTTACATGGCCATGTCCAACATTAGTAGCACAGGAATGTATAATCCTTCTACAGAGTGGAACAGTTGGTACTTTGAACACTAACATAATGTATATTTTTTTTCACATTTTAACATCCAAAAAATTGTCATGCTTCTTGCAGTCATTGTGAATTAATTACCTGGCCAATTTTATTTTCTTTTTAGAGATACAAAAAATATTGGCACATCTTCCAATTGATGACATGGTAAATTTAGTGAAATTTGACAGGCTTCAACTCTAAATGTATTCACTTAACTCTCATGTTATTTCCAAGTGTGTAGATAGTTTCAAATTAAAGACTAATACACACTTAAAGAGCAAACAGATTTAAAGTCTGTGTATTTCAGATTTGGTACCCCTGATCTAAACCTATCTTGGCTTACTTACTTTCAGTGAGGACAGTCAGGGACAGCAATAAACAATTAGAAAAAAATTGATTAAGAAATGTGTAAAGAGAGGAAAGACAAATAATCAGTGGAATAGAATAGAAACCTCAGAATAAGTATGTGTAAGTATGGCAATGTAAGTCATCAGGAGAGATAAATATATATATATATATATATAATTTGAAAACCTAAGTCACTTCATGGACAAAAGTAAACTTGGATCCCCATCTTACAACTTGTGAAAATTGGATTCCAAGTAAAGACCTTAATAGCAAGTCAATACCAACAAAAAAATAAATAAACATTATTTGATGGCATAAAGATCAGGAAAGGCTCCATAAACAAGATCCAGACAATCATATGGCAAACACCGTTGTATATGACTATATCAAAATTAAAGATTTCTTGTCAATGAAGGATGTCAAATATCAGCCATGGGAAGAAATTTGGACCATCTAAAATCAGCAAGGAGTTTATCCCTTAAATACATAATTTCTGTAAGAAAGAAATATAGAAAACCTCAGCAGAAAAAAATTGAGTAAATGATATGGTTAAGAAATGTACAGAAAAAGTCCAAAAAGCCAACAGGTATATGAAGAGAAATTGAGACTCACTAGTTTTCAGAGAAATTCAAATTAATAATGAGCTATCACTCTATCTAAAGTTGTATATATAACATCCAGATGTGTTTTATGCCACAAAAAAAATTATTATTGTATGTGTTTTAAAATTTTGCACAAAATTGTATCATAATGATGTATCCCTTTGACAGGATTTATGCTTTTTTCTCACTCAGCATGTTCTTTAAAAGTTTATCCATATTGATACTTGTAGATCTGGTATATTAATATTAGCTGTTTTTTCTGATGTATGAATAGATTTCAGTTTGTTTCCATACTGATAATCCATATAATTCAACTTTTTTACTTAAATAACGCTGCAGTGTACATATTTCTATGTATTTCCCATATCTATATGAGAGTAGAAACCTATATAAACAACTAGAAATGAAAGTACTAAATGTCTATGAAAAAGTGATTTAATAGTTGCATAATGGATATAGCAAGTGACTTATTACTCTGTATCCCACCAACATATATAAATTTTAAAAAAAGAAAAAAGAAAAAAGTGCTAGGTGATAGGTTAAGTGCATCTTCAATTTCCCTACATATAATAAATTACTTTCCAAAATGATCATATCAATTCATATATCTTCCTACTGTGTATGAGATCTTCTTTCCCCCATTCTAGACAGTGCTTCTAATATTATCAGTTTTGACACTTGTTTTGGTTAGATTTCTTAAGGTCCTGGAATAGTATAAGGGGACCATTTTAAGTCTATGTTCTTCATAGACTGTAAAGCCCAGAGCTGCCTTTTTCTTAATTAGAGCCTGTCTTTCAACTATACCCTTTTGACTGGCTTCATCTTCTAATACTTACATCAGGATGACAAACTCAAATACCCATTTGGGGCCAGGTAGGTAATATAAGTTAAATGAGCCATGTATAAGAGGCAATAAGGAGTGGAGAACTAAAGAGTATATCTGGGTCCAAATAGTACAACTGTTACTTAGTTCTCTGCAATATTTGCCTTTAAAAATGCTTGTCTAATTTGTGAGGTTATCTGAATCTAGGTATCTTATAAATCTTTATACATCTATATAAGATTCTAGATTTTTAAATCTTAACACCTAATTCAGTTTCTTTTAATTAGAAAATAAATGCTGTGGCCTAATTGCAATATATTTATAGGTGACATTGTTCTGGTCTCCATGGGATGTAAGTGTGGGATAAACCAAATAAGTTGCATTAGTCCATTTTCTGTTACTATACCAAAATACCTTAAATCTGGTAACTTTATAAAGAAAAGAAGTTTATGTAGCTCACAGTTCTGGAAGTTCACAGCATTAGCTCAGCTCTGGTGAGGGCCTCATGACAGATGGTGTTACAGTGTCTAGAATGCTTACAAGAGGGAGAGATCACATGGCCAAAAAGGAAGCCAGAGAGTTACCCAGGGCTCTGCTTTGATCTTATAGCTCACTCTCATGAAAACTAATTTAGTGTTACATGAGAACTACCTTAATCCCTTCCAAGGGAAATTCCCCCAATGACGTAAATACCTCCCACTAAGCCCCACCTCTTAAAGAGCCATACTTCCTCCCCAAATTGCCATCCTAGGGGCCAAGTTTCTGATGCATGAACCCCTAAAGGATAAACCACATCCAAACCATATTATGGAGCCAGGAGCTGGGACATGCATTTGTAACCCAGCAACTTGAGAGGCTAAGACAAGAGGATTGCAGATTTGAGGCCAGAGGCAGCCTGTGCAATTTAATGAAACCCTGTCTCAATATAAATAGACAAATTAAAAATGGATCTGAGGGTACATCTCAGTGGTAGAGTACTTGCCTATCATGTGAGAGACCCTGGGTCCAGCCCACAGTACTGAAAAAATAAAAGAGAATAGGCCTTCTCCATTCACTCACCTAGATCATATGTGTTAGGAACAGTTTTCTTAACCCCTAGATTAAAATTAGTCTATATTCAGGTTTTACTATTTTCTTTACTATCTCACAAAAGAGAATTCTATTTCATTTTTCTTCTCAGATTTAATTGACTTTATTAATCAGGGTTCTTTACAGAAACAGAACCAGTAGGATATAGATACAGATATAAATATTGTTTTTTTATAAGAAATTTGTTCACTTAATTATGGAGACTAAGAAGTGCCACGGGGCTGGGATTTAGCTCAGTTGGTAGAGCACTGCACTGCAATCTCTGAGGTCCCGAGTTCAATTCCCAGTACCGCAAAAATGGGAGAAGGGCCTGGCAATCCACTCCCAAGACAATCCTGAAACAGTCAGCCATTGAAAACCCTATGAGGGTCGCTATGAGTTGGATACTGACTTGACGGCACCTAACAACAACAACAATAACAAGAAGTACCACAATTAGCCATCTGCATGCAGTAGGCTAGGAACCTAGGAAACCCAGTGGTACAATTCAAGTCCAAGTCCAAAAGTCTGAGAACCTAGAGAGCTTATGGTTCCATTCCAAGTTAAAAAGCCTGAGAAGCAGTAGTACCCATTGTGGAAGTTGTAGTCTAATAGCAGGATACTAGTGACCCAGCTCAAAAGCAAATTATTCTTTCCACTCTCTTTTTATTCTGTTCAGACACTCAACAGATTGAATTATGCTTACTCTTACTGAGGAAACCAATCTGTTTTACTTTCAAGTGCTAATCTCATTCAGAAATACCACACACTCAGAAAAAAATTTTAACGAAATATCTAGGAACTTGAGGCCCAGGCACTTAACACATACAAAATATTAACTATCACAAGTCTACCCCTTGTCAAAATGACATCCAAACACATCTTCTTAAACCATACTTAATACTCAAATAAAAGTAATAATGAAGTTATAATTCTGCTTACCTTAATCAAACTGTCCTGCCAACAACCAAAAACTCGCTATCCCCTTCTCCAGATGAGGAGCGAAGTCCTTGAGCAAAGTTTACTGTTCTTTATATCTCATAACTTGAATACGCTGATGTAAAGTTAGCAATATTTAAATACTATGATATTAAGTCAATACATTTTGTGTTATGTGATAAAGAAATGGGAGAAAAGAACACGAAGATATTTGCTATACAAACATATTTGTAACAAAATAGGAAGTCCTCTGAAACTGGTCATAACTAATATTTTTATTGGAAATTTTTAATGTGCAACTCAATGTGTCTCATTCTGACATGTATTTCATTGTGACATTTCCACATATGTGTTTCATTGTACATTGCTCACATAACTTCCCCCTAACCCTCTTGTGCTCCTCCTCCCCCATCTCACACCCCCCCACCAATGAACTACTTTCTACTTGTATGTCTTTTTGTGGGAATATTCGGGTCATAACTAATACTTAAAACTACCTTATTGCTAGATATGGTGGCACAGGCCTATACTCCCAGTCCTTGAGGGGAGGAGGTAGGAGGATTGTGAGTTTGAGGGCAGCTTGGACCGCACAGCAAGTTAGAGGCTAGTGTGGGTTACAAAGCAATACTGTCTCAATAAACAAAAAAATAAACAAAATATACCTACCTACCTTATTCTGCCACCTCTCCTACATTCCTTTTGCTTTCAGCAATCAGTTCAGCTGGCTGAATTATTTACTTGGTGAGTTGTTATGGACTGAATGCATTTATCTCCCCCCTAATTCATATGTTGAAATCCTAATCACCAATGTAATGGTATGAGAAGGTAGGGCCTTTGAGAGGTGATAAGGTCATGAGGCTTCCACAATCATTAACCCAGGACACATGCCCTCACCAGACACTAAATCTGCCAGTGCCTTGATCATTGTTTACTAAGCCCCTGGAATATGAAAAATAAATGTTTACTATTAAAGCCACCCAACCTGTATATTTTCATATTGTAGCCTGAATGGATTAAGACATGAGATAGGCTAAACCTTCACTCCTGAAGGGTCTGGGCCACTAGATGTCCTGCTTGAATTGGATTGTCATTGGCTTTAATCACAGAACATGGTAATACTAAGAAATATCCTAAAGGATCTCCTGTATTTTAGATATATTTATTTTTACCTCCTTTGTGAAGTCGTAGTCCAATTTCCCCTACATATTCTGGATGAGTCACCCTAGCCAAAACAGTATCTCCCCTATTTTCTGCTGATTCAGGAGCATAAGGATCCCAAAGTGGCTGGATAACAATTTTAACTTCCAGTTCAGTAAACTCATTGTCATGTCTCCTGCTGGAAGCATTTCTTCCCTTAGACCTCAGATTTCTAGTTTGTGGAGCATGAAGTCATTTGAACAAGAGGCAAAAATTTTTCCAGTGAGTCACCAGAAGTTAATAGTGAATAAATAGTACCCTTTCCCTTTGCACTCCTTGGTTGCTGGACCCAGGAATCCTGGCTGGGGAAGAAATAGCATCATATATGGAATGCTGATTCAAAACCTTCTCCCAGCCCTTCAACGTATTGCTATGTGGATAGCATTGTAACTGAGTCTTCAAAAGGCCATTTCACCATTATGTCAAACCAAGTGCTTCAAGATGGTAGGGAATAGGGTAAGATTAGTGACCACAAGCATTGATCATTAATTTCTTAGACTGAAAGTGTTCATTTCTTAAACTTCAAAATCACAAAAATAAATTACTAGATCATTTCCAGCTAGAAATAAGCAATCAACACTGTCCAATAGAAATATAATGCAGGTTGCAAATGTTAGCTGCATTTATAATTTTACATTTTCTAGTGGCCTCACCCTCTCACTTATCTGTCAGCTTGTCATGCTGTGGGGGCTTGTGTGTTGCTGTAATGCTGAAAGTTATTCCATGGGTATTTCAGATACTAGCCAGGCCACCCATGGTGGACAGGTTTCGGCTATGTTTCCAGACTAAGACAAATTAGGGAGAAGGACCCAGCAGCACACTCCCAATACAATTAGTCATTGAAATTCCTATGAATAGCAGAGAAGCACTGTCAAATATAGTGCCTGAAAATGATCCCCCCAGGTTCAAAAGATGACTGCGGATGAGTTTTCTCCTCAAAGTAGAGTCAACTTTAATGATGGGAATGGAGTAAAGCCCCGGGACCTCCATTTGCTGATGTAATACAACTCAGAATGACAAGAAACACGGTGGCTGCAACAATGGCCTGCAACATGTGCATGGCACAATGTTGAGAAGTGATTCATACTGTTGTACGTACGGTCACTATGAGTTGGATCTGACTTGATGGCACCCAACAACAAAAGTAGTCACACTAAAAAAGATAAAAAGAAATGAAACTGATTTTAGTAATATTTCATTTAAACTAATATATCTAAAGCATTATCATTTTAATATGTAATCAGTATTAAAAAATCATTAGATTTTTTTATTCTTTTTATAGTAAGTCTTCAAAACCTGATATATCTTTTATAATACATGTCAATTTGAGTAGCTGTACATTAAATTCTCAATACTCACTTAAGGTCACCTAAACTATTTAAACTCTTCTATTTCAACAAGCCGTTTAAGTCTTCTACCTCGTCTGTCAAATGAGAATATTGAAAATATTACCAAATGTGGTGGTTGTAAGGATTAAATCAGGTACAGAGAATATATTTAACATATATTATTATATCCAGGGTAGATAGGTAGATAGATAGATAAAAAGAGATATGGATAAGGATATGGATCTGTATAGATAAAACCATGCTCGTGCATTAATTTCCATTAGAAATTAGAATCCCTACACAGTAAGCCAATTTTTCATGATGCAGTGCTCTGTGTGTACAAATAAATTTTTTATATGAAAATCTATCTAAGAGGGTCTTTACTATATGAAAATCTATCTAAGAGGGTAACTTTGAAAAGAAAATGTTTTATATGTCTTTAAATAAAGTTAGAAATGTATTTATAATTTAAGACAGGAAAGGATTAAGCTCTTATCTTGTAGTTTGCTCTGTTATTCTTTTTGCTTTCTATATTGCTCAAAAGAAGAATATTAGGTAATCCATAAACAGAAAGGTAGATAAACACTGAGTTTTATTAACTCTGAAACAGTTTTTCCAATTGCTTTCTTTAACTTACTTTAACACATTAAATTCATTCTTTACTCAAGCTACATACCCTACCGAGAATACTCTTCCTCCCTTTTCCTGGCTGACCCACCTCTCCTTATTCTTCAGGTTGCATTTTAAATGTCTGGCCTTAGGTCTTCCCTGACCATCTTGACTGAAATATATCTTCTTATTAAGTCATTCTCCACCTCAGCATCATAGTTATTTCTTTTGTGGGCTTGTATCACAATTTATAACTATTTAATTTTTAATTTAATTGTTTTTGTCTTTGTGTTGCAACACTTTTTTGACTCATCAGGACACAAGTCCTAGACTTGTCTTGCTCATTAATGAAATCTCAGCAACCAGTGCAGTGCCTGACACAGAATAGGCGGCAAATATTTCTTGAATGAATGAATGGGCATGTATAAAAAGGCTTTCAAAGAAGGAAGTCATAAAAATTGTTTCATAAACTAATATATCCACATCAAGCAGAAGTGAAAACAACCGGAGTTCTTGTAGTAGATTATCACAGGTTCACAAAGACAGACACAGTTTGGAACTGAAACTGTTGCCTCCCAACATAGTGCCTGTCATACATTAGGTATTCATTTATATGCTTGTTGGTTGACTTAATAAATTAATTATGATGTGAATTCATAGGCTGTATATTTATATTTGGAGGAATTTCACTCTAAAATAAAATTTATGATGAGCTTGAAAGAAATATAATGATTATAGGTGATTTAAGAGCAGGATGGTACAACAGCAATGTAATATATATATGCACTTTCTTTAATTTTTTTCCTGAAAGGGGCCTGTTGGTTTACCTGGAGAAGTAGGGATAACTGGAAGCATTGGTGAAAAGGTAATTTATTTTCCTTATTTTATTTTACAGTAAGAATTCTAGACTAAATTAGAGATTTTCATATAACATATTGATTAGAAATCACTCATAACTAACACATTACCTCTACCAACTGTCTTAAATATAACAATATACAGTATAACTAATAACGTCTTTTTTTCTAATTTTTAGAGGGGAAAATACTATTTTGGTGGTAAAGATATGTTCTAAAGAGGAAACATGAAATGGACAGTCTAGGTGTATGACTAGAAAAAATATTTAAATCTACTTTTTGATAGTACACCCCTTATTGGAAACAATTTTGAATGGAAAGAATAAATTGTCATTTCACCATTCTCTTTTCCCTATCTCTTATATAAACTTGTTCCTATTCCCATTCTTACATTTTTCTTCATCCTGTATTTTCTCGCCTTTGTTATTCAAAACCAGACTTAGACTCAACTGACTTCCCATTTCCTGTATGAAGTCTCCCCAGCTTCCTCTTGTCTTCTTAATTTCTTCTCTTCCTAGAGTTAAAATAAGTACCATACAGTTTAAAATTCAATTGTCCTCTGTTTCATCTCTGTTGATATAGTTATGTGAGAGTAAAACTTGTTACTTTTTAAAATCTCTCTTCTATCATTTAATATAAATGCTTAAAATATACTTCTTGATTTTTTTATTAATAATGTAGCAAGATGTAGTATGAGTTCCACTAAAAATTCAGATAATTTTATCATTTTTATTCTGATTTAGTTATTTCTGTACTGAGTTAAAATCTTATACACTAAGATTGTGACAATCCTAGGAATTTTAATATGAATCAATTTAGTCCTCTTCAATTGCTATGGTGGATTTGATTATCATAATTCACCAGAATTATTTCTGTGGCACTTAATTGTGGTTGTCAGACTACATAAATAAAATTTTTCAGTGGTTACATAGATTAATTTTTCAAAATGTTTTGATGCTTTCACTATTCTCCTATTTTGTGTGTGTCATAAAATGGTAAGCATTTCCACTTAGAAAACTTTAGCATGATACACACTTCATAAGTCCCGTTTATCCATAATTCCTGTTTTTTATTTTAATAAGACTTTTAGCATTTTTTCCTTGAAAACATCTTAAGACTTTTTATTGTGTTAAAAGTGTTGCAACTTTAGCATAAAAATATAAAATTCATAAATTTAAAAATTATGTAAAGTTAGGATAAGATATTCCTATAAGGTATAATTCTGATAATTTTCCTTCATAGCCTTAGCTCAGTCACAACCAGTTAACATGACTCAGTGTTACTCTTTTTCTTTGTTTTTTAAAAGGGAGACCGTGGAAGTCCAGGCCCACTGGGTCCCCAGGGGGCAAAGGGAATTATGGTAAGTGTGTAGTGATTTGAAATATATGTTAATAAGGCACATAATAAATTAAGGCATTTCAGAGGTAGAATTGCCTTTACTGGAATTTAAATTTTAAAAAATGCTATTTTATAAAAATTTCCATTTTTGTCTTTAATTGGTTTATCTCTCAGAGTGCTATATAACATTAAGGCACTAAAAGTGCATGCAAACAAGATGGCATTATCAAATGATTCTATAGTTTTAGGAGAATTAGCCCACCATAAATTAGCTACAGTGGACTAAGGAGAAAACTCAATTAGATTTCTGCTTATTCTTCTATAGCTTATAGTTTACATGGCACATACCATCATTCCCATTCTTCCATGAGTTTATGATCATGAGGTAAATTTTTGGCATGTGAGATCTTAGACCCAAAAATTTATCTTAATCTCTTGTATCTTTAAGGTAGTATCAGCCAAAAAATTTTATACTTGGGTTACATTTTTCTACTTTATTAAATAACTTCTAAGAATGAAAGGAACTAGAATTAACAACAACATCAATAAAAAATAAAAACAAAAAACTTCCTTTTAGAAAATATATTGTAATACATACTGTGGCATATAATACTATCTACTACAAATTCATTCTACCTGTTATTCTTCACTTTTAACTTTTCTGTTATCAGAAAAGCTTTATAAGATTATTTTAAAGCCATCTCCAATTTGTTGACATTTGGGAAATTTAGCATTACCATAAGACTAATCACTTTCAAGAATCATTATCTTCTAAGCCATTCTAAGAATCAATGTTAATACCATAAAATGTGTGATCTTTCTAAAATTTTATAGACTAGAGTATTTGTACACATTCACATTCCTTATTTAGAGAATTCCCTTAGATCTCTGAAAAGGATGTGATTTCATAATCTCTATAACATAGCATCCATACATTCTTAAAATCACACAATCTATAGAAAGATGAAATGAATGTTATCTTCCCAATAAACTATAGTACATGACTCTACCTAGAAATTTTCTTTTCTAGGCCATGACTTTCTAGTAAATAGATACATACATTCTATGTAAACATGTTCTTTATTTCTACAGTCTTTCTGCAGAACATTTCCTTGTGGCCTCATATATCATGTTTAGGAGAGGGAGAACGTATAAAATTGTTGTAACTTAAAATTTGCTGATTTGTCTTAAATGAAAATAATTTGTTTTATGTCTTCCATATTTAAATTAAAGGGCTATCCAGGTCCTCCTGGAGTTCCAGGACCCATGGGTCCTTTGGGATTACCTGTAAGTACAGAATAGACTTCATGATCTCTTCTAAACTGACTATTTTAATTTAAATCCATCACTTTGGTTATGCTATCTTTTCTGATTTTATGTACTAAGTCATGTCTAAAGTATTGGTGACTACTTCTCTCTTAAACTCTATAAACACTGTGGAATATTTCATGCCATCTTGAATTTCCTCACCTCTATTTAGTATGTTAACCAATTTCAGTTCTTTAACAAAAAAAATTTAAACTTTATTTTGAATAGCCATATAAAAGAAAACACGATTAGCAATCAGTACTATAATTGAGATCAAATGGATAAATAAATCATGTTTCAACATATTTTTCTTTAAAAATTGCAAATATTCTCAAGCTACCAGTTACAATTCATAGGAAATATGCCATTGTTAAGGAAAACTTGAGCTTTGAAAATATTCCATCTGTTGTTTCCAGAAAGATAATGAACTCTTGACCCTAAAGAAATAAGTTTTGCTTATCAAAATTTGGTAGGTACTGTAAACATAAATATGACAAAGATCAGTCTTTAATATAGGGCCTTCAAGGCAGAACTTTTCTTACCAGAAATGATTTAGACTAAGTTTTGTGATGCTTCTGTTTTAAAAATAGACCTCACTTGCCAGCATATTTGTAGACATGCTGTTGGCTTCTAAAATTAGGAAGACTGGTCTAGAACACAGTTGCCAATCTATTTAGTCATATAAAAAACTAATAAATTTGGGATCCTAAAGTTCATTACATTTTTATGTACATAATATTCATAAGTAAATAAATTTTATTTTCTAATTAACTTTTTGTTGATGACTAAAGTATCATCTTACTTTATTTAATAAATAGCAAGTGGGTATTGTGGCTCATCCCTGTAATCCCAGAATCTCAGGAGGCAAAGGCAGGTAGATCTCAGGTTCAAGGCTGAGGTAACCAGTGTAACTTAATGAGACCCTGTCTCAATTTTAAAAACTAAAATAAAAAAGCTGAGGGTGTAGCTCCATGGCAGAGTGCTTACAAAGTATATGTGAGGCCCTGGATTCAGACCCCAAAGGACTGCAAAAAAAAAATTTTAAATAAAAAAAAGAATACACTAATCAGTTTCTAAAATTCCTAAGACAAATTACATCATGCCATGAGACTACTATTCTGATAACATTCCTATGAATTCTGTAACTGATTTTTAAATTTGCTAATATAGGGTCATGTCGGGAGAAGAGGACCACCTGGGAGTCAAGGTCCTAAAGGACAAAGAGTAAGTAATATAATGAATGAAGCATATTAACCTCAAAAAATCATCTCAAAATAAATATGCAACAAAAATAGCTCCATTGCAGTTGGGAATTTAGCTTAGTGGTAGAGTGCTTGCCTACCAAGTTTAAGGCCCTGGATTCAGTCCTCAGCACCAGAAAAAAAGAAAGAAGAAAAAAAGGCTGAAAATAGCTCCATACCTTCTAGAATTATGCTTATATAATATTGAGTGTTTCCTTTCTTTTCATTATATTAGATTAACTATATAAATTAATTAAAATATGACTAATGATCATTATACTTATAAAATTATACTCTTCCATTTTAACTTTTACCCATATAACTATCTCATATAGAATTCTTTTTTCTTATTCCCAACCCCTAATTCCATCATCTGGGGGAATTATAAATGTGAAGATACTTAAATAAATTACATTTCTACTCACAGCATATTTATATAGCAAGGAAAAGAAATATCATGACAAAATGAGAGCAATAAGAAATAGAATGAAGATATGTGGGACAAATAAGTCTTAAATGTAAATCAGAGCTATTAATAATCATTATTGTCTCATAATTGTGTACACAGAATTAAGTGAAAAAATCTTTGTTTCTTTAAGTTGTCTCTTAAACATTAAATACTTTCTTTAAAAAATGAGCTCCCATTTATTGTATACTTGTCTTATGCCAGGCACTTTTACATAAATTATCTCACTTAATATTCAAATTCACCCTAAGAAAGTAAGGTACTATATTTCTGATACGATAGCTAAGAAAAGCACAGCTTGAAGATATGAAGTATATTACCTGTAGACATAGAAAAGTAGCAAAACCAATATTTATATCTTACTGTGCCTTACTTGAAAGCACGTCCTTATTTGATACCACATGGGATATCAGGGAATATTTTTCCTGAATCTGAATATCTGTGCTTAAGAATTGCATTTTATGGTTTGGTCTAAACTTGACTTAAATTTTAGAGCTAATGAAGAAAATATTTTAAAATTTTAAAAACATGTCCTCTAACAAAGGTTTAAAAGATAAACCAAAACCACTACAGCTTCTCAATGGACAAATAGGAGAAGAATGTTATAAATTCCCAGTTTGAATCCCCATTTTAGTCTAATTGAATTTTAAAATAAAATAAAAGGTGATTTGTACCCAAACTGTCATTTAGCACTTTACTCTGCCAGCATTCAATGCTTGTTCAAATATGCTTTTTCAATGTCATATGAGTCATATGAGTGGGAAAGTTCAATCAGTTTTGTGACAGGTGGGAAAAAAAGAAGTACTCATTTGTGCCTTCTGTTAATTATGTAATTTAGGTCTTATTGACTACCCAGGCAAAAGCCATCTACCTAATCATGATGCATTCTGAACCACTTGAAATACCTCATAAGGGATATGGAAAGTTTACTTGTTCTACAGTTTGCTAACCTCCCCATGGTCCCTGTGTAGATTACTTTCCTGATTTGTCACTTTGTCCTCATCTCTTGTATCTCCACGGGTCTATTTGTCTCTCATCTTTCAAATGCATTTTACCGATTGTGCCCCCAAATGGCTACTCACAATTTTTAAAATATTCACCCAGTTGTTTCTAAACAAGGAAACTTTGTTTAGAAATAAAATAAAGGAGGAAGTCTGGCAGGAGCTGTTTATCGGGCACGAGAGCAGCTCCTCTGCACTACGCCTGAGCCTTTAGCTTGTGTGGCTGGTTTTGAGGGTGCAGGCGTCTCACTCATGGTGCAAGGGATAGAACCCACAGTGTTGTACATAACAGACAATTCCTACTACTGATCTACACCCTCAACCTGGGTACATGGCTTTTTTTAAAAAAATCAAGCTAAGAAGATAGATGATGATCATTGGAGAGAAGAAGAAGAAGATAATAGAATCCAATTCAGAGAGGACTCCACAAACACATCCACAGGAGCTCAGATTCTACATGGAGTACAACCCTGGCAACCTGCCAACATCCTGCTGATGGGACATGGGCAACACTCTCCACAGAGAATAACTGGGGAGGAACATCCCACAGGGCGAATCTCTGAAAGCACTCAGCTTCAGCCTGAGAGACCATGTGACTACCTGCCATATCCACCCAGTGGAGAGAAGCTTCACAGAAACCCTGTCCCCTAAGCCAGGCTGCTTCTAACAAGCGAACTGGTAGGGAACATCCCTTTCCCTGCAGCAAGGACAGCTGCCTGAAGGAAGAGAGGCAGGGCCCTCTCAGAGGACTGAAGAAGACTGCTATGACTAGTGGGAAACCACTGTAGCCGAAGCTCTCTAGTTTACTCTACTTCCTTATTCAATTTATTGTTCAGATACCTCTTCTGAGGGTATACTGGTGTTTTTTTTTTTTCATATATATATATATGTATATATATATTTGTTTTTATTTTAGTTTATTATTTTATACTTTAATTTCAATTTTAATTTCTATTAGTCTCTGCTCTCTTTCCTCTTTTTCCCTCTCCTTTCCCTATATCCTCTCCCTCCTCACCCTCCAGTAGAGAAACAAAGTCTTCTGTCTCCCTAGCCCCCAGCCCCATTGGAAAAGTGAATTGGAGAGTGGAAAACTGAGGAGTAGAGAGTGCAGGGCACAGATAAGAGTGTCATGATCTGATGGTCCACTGAACCTAGGAGAACCAATTAAAAACTAAGCCCATTTCAAGTCAAATAGGGCTGGTGAACCAGAGTAAGAGCCTTACAGACTAGACAACTGAGGAATGACACTGTACCTAATAGACCAATCAGAGATTAGGATTGCAAGGATCAGAGGGAATCTGAATGGTGCAGAACTGAATATAGAGCCTGCACCAGATCCTTGTTTAGGGTTCTGAAGCTACAAAATATGGGATTAAAGAGTGAAAATAAAGTGCCAGAGATTCATCATCACACAAACTCAAAGGAACAACACAGAGAGAAGTTCTGCACACTTGGGGGAGCCAAAACCTAATTCCCTGACCAAATAATGGGTAAGCAAAATCAAAAGCATACAAGAAACACAAAGGGACAAGCTGCATCTGAAGACTCCACTGACCAAAGCCTCTCAACAAATACCTCCCATGAATCCCAATTCCTAGAGATCTCTGAATTAGATTTCAGAATTTTGGTTATTACTATGCTAAGAGAATTCAAAACTGACACTACCAGCACCCTTGAAATCCTTGAAAAGAAGGTATCTCATCTGGAGTCCTTATTTCCTCACAGCTAGAAATGACTAGGAAAAATCAAGCAGTAATCCTTGAGATGCAAACCAAGCTAAATGAATTAAACTCTGCAAAAGAATCCTTTTCATCAAGACTGGATGAGGCTGAGCTATGAAATTCAGACTCCAAGGACTCAATCCAAGAAATTAAATATGTACAGTCAGAAATGAAATAATGATGAAGGAATTTTAAAAAGATATCCAAGAAGCCTCAGACAGAATAAAAAATTGAAACTTAAGAATTCAGGGTGTCCCTGAAGGAGAAGAAAGGTCCACCAGAGGATTAGGAAATCTAGTTTATGATATCCTCAAGGAAAATTTTCTAGATGTAATCCAGGATCTGGGTAGATACACAACTGGAACATTCAGGACCCACCCAGAGTAGACCAAAACAGGTCCTCCCCAAGACATATCATAACATGAATGCTTTCATTAGACACCAGAGAAGCAATTTTGAAAGCAATAAGGGCAAAATCCCAACTGACCTTTAAAGGAAAACCCATTAAAATAGCTGCAGACTTCTCCATCTTAACATTGAAAGCTGAAAAGGCCTGGACACAGATAATTCACGTCCTAAGAAAGAACAATTTCCAACCAAGAATACAATATCCAGCAAAGTTATCTTTGAAAATAGATGAGGAGTATAAGACATTCCATGATACTGACACATTCAAATGATTTGCAACCACCAAGCCTGCTCTATACAGAGGATTCTAAATTGATTACCACATCCAGGTGAGATAAGAAAACCTTAAATAGAAAATCAAAGAATTGAATAGCTGAAATGAGTGGAAACCAAGAAAGGAACAAAGCAACCATGATTCAAAAACCAGTAACATGTAATAACTGGATGCATTATAATAGATACTACTCAATAATCACTATTAATGTAAATGGCCTTAACTCACCAATTAAGAGACAGAGACTGGCTAACTGTGTGAAAAAACATAAACCCTCAATATGTAGTATTCAAGAAACCTCTCTAACTCACAAAGACTTCAACAGGCTGAGAATTAAGGGCTGGAAAACAATATATCAAGCAGAGGGAAAACAAAAAGAGCAGGTTTTGCAATTCTAATATCAGGTAGATTAACTTTCAATCCAAAACTAATTAGAAGAGATAAAGAAGGGCACTACATATTATTAAAAGGAACAATCAACCAGGAACCAATAACATTTCTAAATATATATGCTCCAAATACTGGGGCACCTATCTTTATAAGACAAACTTTAGGGGACATAAAGAACTTTATTGGACCAGACACAATAATTATAGGAAATTTCAATACCCCCTTTTCACCAAGACACAGGTCATCAAAACAGACAATCAACAGAGAAACTGAACCTAATCTCCACCCTAAACCAATTGGATCTCACAGATATATACAGAATATTCCATCCACATGATGAGGAATACACATTCTTCTCAGCTCGACATGGAATGTTTTCCAAGAGACCATATGCTAATCTATATGCTAGACCATATGCTAATCCATAAGAATTCCCTCAATAAATACAAAAAGTAGAAATTATCCCCTGTTCCTTATCAGACCTCAACGGAATAAAATTGGAACTCAAAAGGAAGAATAAATCCAGAAATTTTACAGACTCATGGAGACTAAATAATACACTGCTAAATGACCAATGGCTTGTTGAAGAAATCAAAATGGAATTTAAAAAATCCTGCAATCAAATGATGATGAAAACACATCCCACTAAAACATATGGGATACAGCAAAGGCACTTTTAAGAGGAAAATTTATAGTATTAAGTGCCTTCACCAATAAGGTAAAGAAAAGCCAAATAAATGATTTAATGGCACTCCTTAATATGCTAGAAAATCAAAAACAAATCAATCCTAAAAGGAGCATCCAGAAAGAAATTACCAAGATAAAGGCAGAAGTATCTCAATTAGAATCTAAAAAAGATAATTTAAAAAATTAATAAAACTAAGAGCTAATTATTTGAAAAGATTAATAAAATAGACACTCCTCTGGCCAATCTCATCTAAAATAAAAAGGAAAAAAACTAACATAATAAGGATTAGAGAGGAAAATGGTACACAACCACTGACTACAATGAAATACAGAAAATCATCAGGGATTACTTTGAGAGATTGTATTCCCCAAAATACAAAAATACAGAATAAATGGATAAATTTATTAACACGTGTGACTTACCAAAACTAACCCCAGAAGACATAAGTGACTTAAACAAGCCTATTTCATATGCTGAAATAGAAAAGGCAATAAAAAGTCTCCCAACAAAGAAGAGCCCAGGTCCTGATGGTTTTACAGCAGAATTTTACCAAACTTTCAAAGAAGTTATAATACCTGTCTTCCCCAAATTATTCCAAAAAGTAAAAAAGGAGGGAGCACTCCCAAACTCATTCTGTGAAGCTACCATCACCCTGATACCTAAACCAGAAAAAGATGCATCTAAGATAGAAAAGTATAGCACCATTTCCCTTATGAACATAGATGCAAAAATCCTTAACAAAATCCTGGCAAACCGAATCCAGCAACATATTAAAAAGATTGTTCACCATGACCGAGTGGGATTTATTCCACAGATGCAAGGCTGGTTCAACATACAGAAATCAATTAATGTAATCCAACATATCAAGAGACTGGCAAACAAAAACCACATGATCATCTCAATTGGTGCTGAAAAGGCCTTGGATAAAGAGCAACACCTTTTCATGATAAAAGCCCTGGAGAAGATAGGCACAACAGGCAAATACCTTAACATTATAAGAGCCATCTATGACAGACCTACAGCCAACATTATATTAAATGTAGAAAAACTGAAACCATTTCCTCTGAGATCTGGAACAAGACAAGAATGTCCACTCTCTCCTATTTCACATAGTGATTGAAGTCCTCACCAGGGCAATCAGACAAGAAAAAGAAATCAAAGGGATACAGGTTGGCAATGAAGAGGTCAAATTATTATTATTTGCCAATGACATGATACTTTACCTAAAAGACCCTAAAACCTGATCCAGAAAACCTTTAGATCTAATCAACTCCTTCAGCAAAGTGGCAGGATATAAAATTAACACAAAAATCAGTAGCTTTCCTTTGCACCAATTGTAAGCAAGAAAAGAAGGAAATTTCAGATACAATCCCTTTCATGGTAGCCCACCAGAAAAATTAAATACCTTGGAATCGATCTAACCAAAGACCTTACAGACCTCTTCAAGGAAAATGTCAAAGCATTAAAGAAAGACATCAGAGTGGATACTAAAAAAGGAAGGACCTTCCCTGCTCCTGGACGGGGAGAATCACTATAGTAAAAATGGCTATCCTGCCAAAAGCAATCTATAGATTTAATGCAATCCCCATTAAAATTCCAATGATAGAATTTACAGGAACAGAAAAAAATGATCCAAAAATTCATATGGAATCACAAAGACCACGTATGGCCAAAACACTCTTAAGCTGCAAAACTAGTGCAGGTGCAATCACAATCCCTGACTTTATACTACAGAGCAATGGTAACAAAAACAGCTTGGTATTGGCACAAAAATAGGCCTGAAGACATGTGGAACAGAATAGAAGATCCAGAAATACCTCAACACAACTATAGCCACCTGATTTTCAACAAAGGAGCAAAGCAAGTAAATTGGAAAAAGGATAGCCTTTTCAATAAATGATGCTGGGAAACATGGATATCTGCTTGCATAAAAATGAAAAGTGACCCACATTTCTCAATATGCATGAGAGTTAATTGAAAATGGACAAAAGACCTCAACATAAAACCAGAAACTTTAAAATTAATAGAAGATAGAGTAGGCAATACACTCCAACAGACAGACATAGGAAAGTATTTCCTTAATAGGACTCCAATTGCTCAAGAAATTGCAACAAGAATAGATAAATGGGATTACATCAAATTAAAAAGCTTCTGTACAACAAAGGAAGCAATCAACAGAGTCACAGAAATCCCCACTGTAGGGTCTTCCCACTGAATGGGAAAAAAATTTTTGCATCCTATATGAGGGTCGCTATGAGTCGGATACCGACTCGACGGCACCTAACAACAACAACAACATACATTGGACAGAGGTCTAATTTCCAGAATTTATAGAGAACTCAAGAAAAAGAATACCCAAGAAAACAAATAACCCATTCACAAATGGGCAAAGGAACTGAACAGACAGTTCTCAAATGCAGAAGCCCATAAAGCCATGAAACACATGAAAAATGCTTAATATCCCTAGCCATTAGGGAAATGCAAATCAAAATAACTCTGAGATTCCACCTTATACCAGTAAGAATGGCCAAGATCAATACAACAAATAACAGCAAATGCTGATGAGGTTGCGAAGAAAAGGGAACCCTCTTACACTGCTGGTGGAGTGTAAATTAGTCCAACCACTTTGGAAATCAATGTGGAGGTATCTCAAAAAACTAAAAATAGATCTACTGTATGACATAGCTCTAACACTATTGGGAATATACTCAAAGGGAGATGAGTCATCATACCACAAAGTCACCTGCATGTCCATGTTCAATGCAGCACTTTTCACAATAGCAAGGATATGGAACCAACCAAAGTGCCCATCAACAGAAGAATGGATAAAAGAAAACTATGGTACATATACATAATGGAATACTACTCCGCAATCAAAAAAATGAAATAAGATCATTCGCGGCAAAATGGATGGAATTGGAGAAAATTATTTTAAGTGAACAAACACAAGCCCAAAAGATCAATACCACATGTTCTCACTCATATGTGGAAGCTGAATCAAATTTAAAAGAAGGGGAAAATCCTATACAGATGTTGGAACATAATAAAAAGCTAATGTCAACTTAGCAGAGAAGGGACAATTTAGGGAGTGCAAAAGAAGGAGAGAGGAATCTAGTAAAAGGAACAAATGATGGGAGAAGATAGAAGGGAGAGGAAGAACAAGAAAGAGTCGAGGAATGAGAGAGAGGGTGACCTCAGAGTAAACAGCCCAGCTTTAATAATTCAGGAAATAATTATAATAATATCAATAATACCAAAGAATGTTAATAATACAAATGGGCTAGAAAATTCATGTAATATTACTGACAATGTAAAAAGATAGATCACTACAGAAAAAGTTTCGACCCTAAACATATTTGGGATCCAAGGATATATAGAAAAGTATTCCCACAAAAAGACATGCCAGTGGAAGAGAGGCCCTTGGTTGGGGTGCATTGGGGGGAGGAAATGCACAAGAGGGTAAGGGAAAACTTATCTGTGCAATGTACAATAAAATGCATGTATAGGAATGTCACAATGAAATGCATGTCAGAATGAAACACATTAAGTTGTACATTAAAATTTTCCAATAAAAAAAAAATAAAGTCTTTGTTAAGAGGGTAGGAATGGCTATCTTTACAGGAAAATATTTCAGGCTATTAATGGACATTGAGAATATAAAATAAAGCTGAAGATCACAGTGTTTGAGAAAAAATATACTATTAGGATGTTCCACTGTGATAGCCATCTGGTTCCATCTTGTCTCTTCTCTTTTCAACCCATCTTGCACTATGACTGTAATCTTGGCATCCTAAACTCAACTTCCCTTTTTTTCTACTTACACAAAATTAAAATATTTATCTAGCCCACTAAGGTAAGTGACAAAGGTATCTGGCCGGGTATTTGTGCCTACCCTTTCCCTGCCACCCCAGAGACTGAGGGAGTCAATTTTTCCAGCAGAGTTGTAATCCTTTTTATGGCACAACATGTATCAGTATGCTGGAGGGAGACTCTGTCCTTAGGCACATACATACTGAGCCCATCCAGAGAAATACCATTATGCTTATATGCTCTTCCTATTTTGTTTGTGATTTATTCTGTTATCTAATAGTCATGTGAATATCATGAATTGAAGGACCATCCCCAAAGGACTCTGCCTGCCCTACTGCTTTCCTCTTGCCCATCAACCTACCACACATCTACCTAACATTTACTGATTTTCTACAATTTGTCAGACACTCTGCTAGCACTACGGAGGGCTCAAAGTTAACTGTCCCTTACATCTAGACCATGGTGGGTTTTACAATGTCATGACTATATCACACAGTATTTACATTTTTCCAGAGAAAAGAAAAAATCAAGCAAGCAGCAATGTACTGCCATCTCAGTAACCAACCTAAACAAATTAGTACCATACAGTTTTTCTGATCTGTTTTGTAAAGATTGTATAATCCTATCTTTCACATAGCTGAAAAAGACAACAGAATTAGCTAAAATATCATTCTTATGGACTCCTAAATGGGAGACAGGGTATAAATTTAATATCGTTTATATTACAAAACCTAAGTTTTGTTTCTACCTGCTATGTTTAGCTATAGAACAGTGAAATGAAATGAAATAATTTAACATACTAAACCTAATCAATATGCTACACAAGATCATTTTGTTTATGTAGAAAATGTAAGCTAGCAGATCCTTTAGTACCACAAAGATAGATGCTTGGCTTGTTGGATCACTAAGAATCAGCACAACCTCAACTATTGCCCTTCATATGCACATTTGACTTTTTGGGGCTGAGCAAGTTATCCCTTGATACCTGTCTAGCTACCCAAACAGGTAAAAGTAACCTCCTCTTCTTATTTGTCCATGAGCTGGGCTTTTGGTCAGGAGACACCTTTAATTTCTTCACTATTTCTCTAGAGAGGTTTTATAGGGGCAATAAAATTGAGTGATTTGTTATTCTGACTATGCCACTTAAGATTTAAATGGGACAAAGGAAATTAAAATAGCTATGTTAGAAATATGTAGTTTTAATTTTAAGTTTTCTATGGAAGAGGTGAAATAGATATGATTAAAAATTCTGAATTTGAGCACCTTCAAAGAAGTGTGCACCATTTAGGGTAAAGCAGCCATCAGTAGTATTTGCCTTTAGATTAGTGGTAGGTAATATCTGGAGCCCTCCAAGTGAAAAGGCAAAGCTTCTTCTGTGGTTTCTTCTCTGAAATAAAATTTGTAACAAGAATTTCTTTTGCCCAAAATTACTGAAAATGTCTGGTTTGCTTAATGGAACATTTGGTTCCAACTGTGTAAATCAAGAGCCAGAAAAGCTAGGCATCATTAGTTAGGCATGTGAGAGATTTAAAATTAATAAAGGGGTCAAGCAAAGATAGACAGATGTGGTTAACAAGAGATGTAAATATACTGAGTCCAAGTTACAAAGACATTTATTCTGTGAATAGGGCTCTTTCGACATTCATAAATAGCCTATTATAATTTATTATAAGGGTGATAGAAATGGGCTTGGTGTTCTCATAAAATCTTCCTGAATAAGAGTGTGCAGTGTATATTAATATTTCAAATAATTATAGTTTTTCTTTTAGCATTTATATGAAATTGAAGTCCTTTCTCCTACCATCTAATACATTTGGGATTAAATTGATCATTCATGATTCTGGCTAACTCCTTAAGATTATTATCTACATTTCAAGAAGTCATTACTTTGTGAAACATGCTTAGTTTATGTAGCTGAGCTATCCGGCTTTTATTCTAGCTTTGAAAACCTCACAGTAGTTCAATGTAACCAACTTTATCTTTCCTAAGAGGATGAATATTAGATTATCTATTTAGCCAGTATCCTTTCTCTAAGAGAATATCCATAAGATATCCATGAAATGTTTGAAAGAAATTATTTTTTTAAAGTCATGCTAAATCAGATGGCTTTTATAATGCTGTGTGTCTAATTCTTTTAGACCTTGTCCTAAAGCTTATTTTGTTTTAGGAGTCAAAGCAAGCACATACACTACCCAATAACATGGCATCTAAGCTATGCCTTTAGTTAATTAACCTATTTTTGCCTGAAGCATAGACATACCTTTCCTGGAGTTCTGTTAGATGTAAACCCTTAACCAGCAACCTTAGGCTTTATGACCTTTAATTAATGTAATTGCATTTACTTAGGTATTTTTTAAAAATCCAAATATTCTTATCTTTATCACCATAAGTACAGAAACTTCTCTTTGTTCCCTGTGGAAAGAGGAATGTGAAAGTAGGGGTAGGGCTCCCCAATGTTGGAGTGCCTGCTTAACATGCTCAAGGCCCTGGTTCAATCCCTGCACCACAAAACGTAAATAAATATGAAAATGTTTTTAGAAATAAAAGTATTTTAATGTAAAGCATTATTAAAATGTGGTTAGTTTTAGAGAGAGTTCCCTTCAATTATAATAAAAATCATCAATTCACTTGTGAACACTTAATTCATTTTGTAAACTTGTGAACACCGAATTCATTTTGTAATCTGCTGTTGAATTACAGGTCCTCTATTCCAGCCTGAATTCACTTGCTAACAAAATTAACCTTTATTCCTTTCCAACATTTGAAAAAAATGCTATAAATTTAATGAAGCAAATTATTCAAAGTCTTTGGCTATGTTAAGTTAGCAAACTCATTTAATATCTATAGACTTTAGTTTCCTCATCTTAAAAATAGAGTTTGGACTGGTTCAGCCATAGCAGTAAGTGATTTATGTGCCAGGAAAAGAAACTGTCGCCCAGGTATGAGACTTTCCTCCAGCTAAATGCAGCTTTTTCTACATCTACATCTAGGCAGCCACTAAATCTGATTGTATCCAAGAAACAAAGCTTATTTGCCATCTTTGGACCATTTTTTTTTTTTTAATTCTAAATTTATGTCTCTGTGTCTAGGGATACTTGTGAAGCTTCATCTTTATGGTTGCTACCATTTAAACCTAGAATGATTTCTAACTCTGTCACTAGCCTTGGAGACACCTGCTTATTTGTGCCTAGAATTGAAGTCCTTGTCTTCTATCACCCCTCTCTGTCCACCCCAAACAAACTTACATTTCTAATTTGTTTTTCTATTAGTGCTATCATTTGACCAGTTACTCAGGAAAAAATATCCAAGCCAGGCATGGTGGCACATGCCTGTAATCACAACAACTCAGGAGCCCAAGACAGGAAGATATCAAGCTCAAGGCCAGAGGCAGCCTATACCATTTCGTAGGACCCTGTCTAAAAATAAGCATTTAAAAGGGGCTGTGGTGCAGCTTGGTGGAACGCTTGCCTAGCATATGTGAGGCCCTGGATTCAACCTCTCAGTACAAAAAAAAGAAAGACAGAAATTTCAAATTCCAAAGGAGATTTCCAAAGGCGATTTTAAGTGTTTAGTTACCAGTGAATCATATTTTTCAGTTTAAATCTTGTTTTTTGTATTGTTTTAGAATTTGACCACTCGTTTCTTTTTCAGACTCTAAATAAGCCATTCACTTTTGTTACTCCCAAAAATTTAGCAGTGCTTTATATAGTGCAGAAAGAAGAAATTAAGGCATCAAAAGTATCAGAGAAAAAGAATCAATATAAGATGTTGAAATTTGAAGATAAGGGGAATTATTAGAGCAAAGTCCAGAGGGACTTTCACACTTAAAAACTTATCATCTTTTAGGCACTATTCCTTTTAAGTATGCCTCCACCTCTGGACATTTGCACTTGCCATTTCTTCTACCACAGTGATCTTCCCCAAGTTATTTGCATGGCTTACAATCTCACTTCATTCAGATGTCTACCCACATAATGCTTTAGAGAGAATTCTCAGATACTCTATCTAAATTAGTGCTCTTCACCTTAGATATCCTCTCATCCTATAATCTCCTTTAGTTTTGTTCATTATACATCACTACCTACTTCCTTTTTACTATATTAATTTTACATATTTACTTATTTATGAATTCAGGTGGGTTTTTTTCCTCTTCCATTCTATGTCTTCTGGGCCTAAAACAATTCCTGTAGTAAGCATTTAGTAAATGTTTGTTAAATGAATATCATTTTTTGGAAATTACTGATCTATTAAATTAAATCTAGGCTCTTAATCTTGACCTTCAAACTATTGCATGATAAGATTATAATTTAGTTTTCCAGACTTTTACTGGGAAACAGGGCAGGAAAGGAAGTTGGAGTCAGATTGTGGAATACCTTGAATACAAACTGAGAAATTACAGGCTAGAGGTAAGACTTTCACTCTAATAGGACTGACCAGTGGAGTTATAGATCCTCCTGGAGTATAAATGTTCTCTCCAAATCCATGCATATACCCAAGAAGATTAAACAATGCAGTTACCCAAAGGGTACTCAGGAGGAGAATCTTATTATATTAAGCAGTTTACAAACAACAGTAATGTAGAACTAAAGCAAACCTTTGCTCCAGTAGGATACAGAAGGAGTTGGCAAAACCTAGGGGCTCTTTAAAATCAACATATTGTTCTGGGAGATTTTATCATCATTCTGTATGGAAATCTTCTGTTGTTCTCCATTGCCAACTGACTTAAATATAAATTGCATTCCTTCACCTTTTAAATTCCAGGCTTTCTCTCAACACCCATATCTTAATATTTCTCTACATGTAACCAACAGCCTAGCCAAAAAGCTCATTTTCATTCTTTGAGTATCTTCTTTCATGCATTCCTGCCCTTTTCTCATACTGTCCCTCTATCTAGAGTTCCTTCTACTTTGAGTAAGTCTATGAGAGCTTGACCTCCAACTGTCAAAGTGGTATCTTCATTCCCATTGCAAACATGCCAAGGCTGTTTCCCTCTTTGAGTCTTCCTTTTAGTCCTTGACATGCCTGTCTCTCCCTATATTATAATCATTTGTGTAATTTACCTTCTCATTCTATAAGCTTCATAATGAAGAAACAATGTCACAATTGTAACTTCATAACATTTAAGACTATTTCATTTCTATAGTAGATAGAGGCTGCAGCATTGAAGTACAACCCTTAAAAAGGAATTTGGGATCTTCCAAGGAAAGATAATTTACATAGGAAAACTTTTATCATTTTTTAAGAGAATGACTTTTTTAACTAGTGCTTCTCTGTAACTAATTATCAAATAAATAGTGAGAAAATTTTAATTTACATGAATATTTCCAACAGCATTATCTGCACCCTGTCATCTTTCAGGAACTGTTGCCCATAGCAAGTGCAATGGCATCAATGCTCAAGTTCTAATAATGTGAAGAGAAAAGCACCATTCTAAAATTATGAAACTTAATAAGACTTTAGACAAATGAATTATTCATTTTTAAGTTAGAGCTGTTTTAAGAATTAATCTTCACAAACTACTGAGTAAAATAAAGTGAATAAAATACCCAAATAATAAGCTTATGTCGTAGGCACCTCAACAACTGTAATGGCTATTTTTGTGGTCATTGGATTTACTACGAGTCATAAAATCTTAAAAATATGGGCTTGGTTCTTCTATGCAAAAAGGTTCAGCTATTACCCAGCTGTATTCTTTTCTGTGGTCAGGGCATAAAAACAACCAGGAGCCTGTCAAATAAAGAAGAGCACAGTGTCTTCATCTGTGAGGACACATAACAGTAAAAAAAGGAACATTTAAAATTAGCATCAGGATATTTTTTCTACCTCTAGGGACCAAGAGGACCAGATGGTCTCCCAGGGGAACAAGGTGTACAAGGTGCCAAGGTAATCACTGATATCCTCATTTCATAAATGGTCAAATTTTATTGAGTCCATATGTTCTACCTGTCTAAAAAATGATGCATTTCCTTACAAAAGTGTAATTCTGAATTTTCAGTGCATATGCCAATGTTTTATTTTCAATATTGAGCTATATACTTTATGTCCTGTTTTCTGTATGCTATCATGTGTAAAGCCATAATTCAAATTCTTACTGACTCATCTGGTATTCATATTTTGTTAGGGTGAAAAAGGAAATCAAGGGAAAAGAGGGCCTCATGGTGTTATTGTAAGTAATAAGACAGTTCACATTAAATATGAACATTTTAAATCTTCCCTGGTTTTTTTGTTTTTTTTTGGTTCCTTCCCTTGTTATTTTGGGAGGGAGCAAATTGACCTAAACATTTCTTTCTTACTTAGGGTAAGACTGGAAATCTTGGAGAGAGAGGAGTTCAAGGGAAACCAGTAAGTAACAATTTTTGTCTGCTTTGGAGTTGGGGGTGACATTTAAACAATCCTTTGAGAACTTTTTGACAAATAAAAAGTATGTATTTTTACAGTGTACAATATAGTATTTTAACATACGTATACATTATGAAATGACTACCTAGTTTAATCTCTAACACATCTGTTGTTTAGTATTCAATATCTTAGACTACGAGAATACAAATTCTTTCCCTCCTTTAATTATTAGGTCATTTTTTTTTATTTGAGCAAGTTACCCTTTCTAGGCCTCAGCTGTGCCTATTTATAGACTAGTGGAAATAGCTGTTACTTCACTTTACTCTAGTTATAATAAAAGTTTTTCTGTTAAACCCATTTCAAAATACAATGGTGAGATATATAAATACAATGGGACATAATAAAGCTAACACAAGAAACTTCTTTGAGGCCTCTTGCCTAATTTCCTTTTAACTCAACTTGAATGCTTTTTAAGCCTTTGGAGTGTGGAGCTGTGTATCTCATCATGCTTTTGCATTGCACCGCTCAAGGAGTTTTTAATATTTTACAATGCTTGTTATTTTCTTACCATCAAACATCTCACCAGAATTATATCTTTTCCCCCTGAAAAGGAGAAAGTTCTATAATTATCATCACTAAGTAAGGGAGGAAACTATTGAAAAAAAATACACACATGCATAAACATATACACCTAAGATATTACATATAGGAGCCGATGAGTATTTTCATTAGTTTCACTCAGAATCATAATTTAATGACATTTTGATTCATCATATACATGAATATGTTATATGTATAGCTTAGTTATAAAATTAGATAATAGTATAAGTAGATTGCAGCTGAGGAGTCAGAAAAAGATCAAAGTGTTTTAGTTGCTGTAGTAATTGCCACTAATGCCACTAATTTGTTTGTTCCTATTTGAAATCTGCTGTCCCCTGCTTGTTGTTTCCCACAACAGCATTATATTTGATAGTGTTCCAATCTAAAAATCAGAGACCTAAAGGAGAAAAAAATGACCATCCAGAGAAAGTACTTGTGTTTGGCCTTTTATTATTAATTAAAGTCATGTCCAAAGAACATCCTGTGTGTCTTAATATTGGTCATCTGGGGTTTTATTATTACATTAGCGTAAGTGGTGTTTCTGTAGATTCTGACCATTTTGCTATATTCTATGCAAGGCTAGTATAGTTCAGTGAGGAGAGAAATTTGGAGCTCAGTTTCATTCCTCTCATTTTAAAAAGGTGAGACCCACAGAAATAAAATTTCTTACTCATTTTGTACATTGTTCACTTTCCTTATAATTTTGTCTTCATTTTCAGCTTAGATAAAAATAATATTTAATGTTTGACTTCCTCAATCAAATAAAAGATACTAGAATGGCTTTATAACCTTATTTTATAGAAAGCAAATCTTATAGACTATTGAAGAGTAGAATTACCATAATAGCTGATGTGGATTGGACATTAAATCATTTTATGATAGTTGTTGAGCCTTCCTTAGTTCTATACCTACATTTTCTCCTCTTTAAGTAAACTGAGATCATGGGGAAACAAGGAACAATCAATCAAAAATAACCAGACAAGCCCCAAATATTCATTTGATCCTTCAGAGTAATCTTAGCATCTCTAATCTTTTATATACTGTCAACAGCAAACAACGCTGTATAATAGAAAGATTTAATGGAGGTCGGATTGACCTTTGTTCTTGTATGTTCCTAAAAATTATACAACCTCAGTTAAATAGCCTGGATCATATTTTCCTCACCTATGAAATAAAAAGACTGATAAGATCTCTAAAACCTCCTCTATCTCTGAATTGTCATTATTTTATTTTATTTTATTTATTTTATGCTGGGGATTAAACCCAGGGCCTTGCACATGCAAAGCACATGCTATACCACTGAGCTACACCTTCAGACCTAAACTCTCATAAGCCAAATATTAAATAAAACCAATAACACATATAGTACCACAACAAACAACAACATAGTTCAGGTAACCAGTAAAAGTGAATTTGTCTGTGGACCCACACTGTTTCCTATATTTGCCCTTTTCCCACACACAGATCTGACTCAAAGGTAAAAATCAGAAAGAAAGGCCATGATCTAATGAGTTATTAAGGTAATAAAGTTTGGGTCATTACTTTTGGTTTTTCAAATGATATAAAGACTATAACAGCTCATAAATTACTGAATTTTTATCTAGATATTTTATCAGGTAATTAGATTGTTGTTAGGTATTTTTCTATTTCTCTCTAATTCTATCAATTTTTGCTTCATGTATTTTGAAATACTATTGTTATTTTATTCACATTTATGATTACCATGACTTCCTGATCAATTCACCTTCTTATCATTAAAAAAATTCCTATTTATCCTGGTAATATTTTTTTCTCCTGCTAATACTGTTTGTTTGGAAACCTACTTTATCTGATATTATTATAGTCTCTCCATCCTTTTTATACTTTCTGTTTACATGACATTTTCCCATTAATTTACTTTCAACTTGTATGTGTCTTGATATTTAAATTGAATGTATCATAGCTGGGTCTTGTTTTTTGATTCTGATAATCTGCCTTTTAATTATAGCATTTGGTCTATTTCCAAATAATATAATTACTGATATGGTTAGATTTAGGTCTACTATTTTGTGATTTGCTTTTCTTTGTGTCCTTTTTACTGTTGTTCAGTGCTTTCTATTAGCATTGAATAATTTTTGGAATTCTGTTTTAATTCATCTATTGACTCTTTAGCTGTACTTCTCATTATTTAGCCATTTATTCTAAGTAAGAGGTTGGCAAACTTCTGTAAAGTTGCACAAAATAAATATTTATGTTAAATATTTGACATATGTGTAAGAAACTTGCAACCATATAGGCCAATTTACCAACAATTTGTCTTTTATTCTATAATCGTTTTATTACATATATGTGTGTGTATATATATGTACATATATATGAGTCCCATATTGTAAACTTAAAATTTTTTGCTTTGTTATTTCCTTTAGTGTAAATGAAATATGTTCTTTAGAGATATATATGCGGAAATAAGGTTTTTATTTACCTACCTATTTGCTGTTTATGATGGTCTTCACTCTGAAGATTTGCATTTCTAAATGGTGTCATTTCCATTTAGTCTATGGAATTTCCTTTAGATTTCTTTTAGTGAACTATGCTAATGGTAAATTTTCCTAGTTTTTTATTTATTTATTTATTTATTTTGGAGAGGAGGTAGTGATAAAATGTCTTTATTTCACATTCACTCTTGAAGGAGGTTTTCACTGTATATAGGACTCTGGGTTTTATTTTTATTTTGTTTTCATTCAGTACCATAAGGAGGCCATTTTCTTTTGGCCACCAGTATTTCTGATGAGTAGTCCACATTTTATCTGTACCAGTATTCCCCTGTATGTAATATATATTGGTATCGTGTTGTAGTCACACATGTTGGAGGTCAACCACTGGTTCTGCCACTTACTAAATGTTTTGACTTTGTACAGATTACTTAACCTCTCTGAGCTTAACTTTCCTTATCTTTAAAATGGATATCTTTCATAGTTATAACAAGTAATGTTTATTATAATGTTCTTAGCATGGGCTCTCAATAAATCACTCCAGTAATCTTTATTATTTTCATGATCATCATTCTCATAAATTCTGATTTGAACTCAGAGTAGGGAGTTCTACAAAATAATATATTATTAGTAGCATCTGAAAGCTTAAAGAATACTTTTTTTATTTAGTGCCAGTTCATACATTTCTTATTCCTCTTCAATAAGACAGAAAATATTTAAATTGTTTCATAGCTTTGTGAAACAGCATTTATGCAGCATCAACAGCATTAAAGGTGTATATTAAGCTTGATATTATGTCCAAACACACTTTACAAAGAAAATTAGGCAGACATTATTTAAAGTTAGGAATTTTTGTTGTGTGTTTCAGTTTCTATCTCTTAATTTAGGATCCTGGAGTGAATGAAAAGCATATGAATTTTTTTTTTCAGTACTAGGATGTTGAACACAGGGACTCACACATGCTTTGCAAGCACTCTACCACTGAACTACACCCACAGTCCATTTTTTACCTTTTATTTTGAGACAGTTTTTCACAAAGTTACACAGGCTGCCTCTGGCCTTAAACCTGTAATCCTCCTGCCTCTGCCTCCCAAGTTGCTGGGATTCAGGCATGTGCCACTGCACCTAGCTTGAACATATGATTTTCATGTCTGGAACAACTTTTAGGTGGGAGTTGTAATTTTGTATATTTTCCTATCTATAACCATGAATCTGCACAAAGAATTGATGATTATAATATTGTCAAGTATATTTGCCCTACTAAGCTATAGAATGTTAGTAGTTATTTCTTGTATCCAGCTACACCTTTGTACCCATTAACCATCCTCTCTCCATGCCCTTCTTTCCCTTAATCCTTCCTAGCCTTTGGTAACTGCCATTCTACTCTCTACTTCTATGAGATCACCTCTGTAGCTTTCACATTTAAATAAGCACATGCAATATCTGTCTTTCTGCTCCTGACTTATTTCATTACCATACCACTCTCCAGGACAATCCATGTTGCCACAAATGATAAGATTTCATTCATTTTTTATGGATGAATAACATTATATATATTACATATGCATACACACATATATATTTGTATGTACATTTCTTCATCCTTTCATCTGTCCACGGACAGATGGTTGATTCCACATCATGGGTATTGTGATTATTGCTATAATAAACATTGTTCTTGTTGTTGTTAGGTGCCGTCGAGTCGGTATCCAACTCATAGTGACCCTCTCTACAACAGGGGAAACACTATTATCAGTGTTTCTCTGCTATTCACAGGGTTTTCAATGGCAGATTGATTTTTGGGAGGGGGTTGCCAGGTCCTTCTCCCAAGCCTACAGCTTCTGGTGTTCTCAGGCGGTCTCCCATCCAGGTACTAACCAGGCCCGACCCTACTTAGCTTCCGAGATCTGACAGGATCGGATGCCACAGGGCTACAGCTGCAGGCCTATAATAAACATTAGGAATGTAGATATCTTTTTGACATACCAATACCTTTCCTAGCAGTAGAATTGCTAAATCATATGATACTTCTATTTCTGGGGTTTTTGTTTTATTTTTATTTTTTATTTTGTTTTGTTTTATTTTGATTTTGAGGAACCTCCATACCATCTTCCATAATCACTGTACTAACCTACATTCCCACCAACAGTGTAGGCGAGTTCCTCTTTCTCCAGGTCTTCCTCGGCATTTAAAATTTTGAATGTCTTTACTTCTAACTTAATGTAATATTTTTATTAGCTTTTAGCTTTTAAGATAAAATAGTAATTGTGATTACCTGTTTAGTTATCAGCCTTTCCAAGATCAATAGTGTAGAAGATGCAAGTTGCAAATAGGGATAGATTTTTACATATTGTCAACAGTTATCAATTTCCAGCACACAGTACATACTGAGTATATCTCTGATTGAAAGAACCAAAGGAGGGCTCATAATTTAGTGGAGTTGTGTTTACCGTTTTATAATATACTTCATATCCGAAGCTCACTTTTATGGTAGTACAGGTGGCATGACATAAAAATGAAGGGGAAAAAAGGAAGGTAGAGGTCCAGTATGGTTACTTCTGCCCATCTAGGGTCTGAGACCCCTCTGCCTTGTCATATTTTAAGGGAATAAATCATGCTCATTAACACATCACAAAGAGATTATTTTTGAAAGCAAAACTTTTTGTATCAACATTGAAACCATAATGAAATCCAAATTTAAAGTAATTTGCAATAATTATTATCACAGCATAGAATGAGGATTAATTGTAAGAACAGAGGTGGATATATAGAACTTCTATAACTCAATAACAAAAAACTAAAATTTAAAAATCAAGCCAATGAAAAATGAGCAAAGGACTTAAATGGACATTTCACCTGAAAAGATATGAAAATGGCCTATAAGCACATGAAAATATCTTCAGTATCACTAGTAATTAGGCAAATGTAAATCAAAACCACAGTAATATATTGTTTCACACACATTAGGATGCTTTTACAAAACAAACCAACAAAAACCTCAGAAAAGATATGTTGGCAAGAATGTGGAGAAAGTGGAATCCTTGCTCATTCCTGGTGAGAATATTAAAATGTGGAGCAAATGTGGAAAACAGTTTGGGGTTTCTTCAAGAAGTTAAACATAGAATTACCATATGATCCATCAATTCTACTTCCATTTCCAAAAGAATAAAAAGCAGAAACTCAGAGAGACACTTGTACATCCATGTTTACAGCAGCACGTTCACAACAGCAGAAAGGCAGAAACAACCAAAGTGTTCATCAACAGACATATAAACAAAATGTGTTATATACGTACAGTAGAATACTATTCAGCCTTAAAAAGGAAGTTTTGACACATGCTACAAGGATGAACCCTGAAGACATTCTACTAAATGAAATAAGCCAGACACAAAAGGACAGATATTATCTGATCTCACTTATGTAGCATACAAAGAGTAATTAAATTCATCCAGACAGAAAATACAATGCTGGTTACCGGGGAACAAGGGAAGCAGCAATGGGAATTTAGTGTTTAACTAGTACAGAGTATCATCTAGGGAAGATTTTTAAAGTTCTAGAGATGGATGATGGTGATGATTTCTCAACAATGTGAATGTACTTGATGCTACAGAATTATATACTTAAAATCTGTAAAAATGGTAAATTTTCTGTTACATATATTTTGCAACAAAAGAAAAAAGAATAAAGAAAGACATAGAAGACCCATAAGTAAACTAACAAAAACATTTTCAAACACTACCTTTTCTACAAGTTTTGTGTTTATTTGTTCAGGGTTTACAAGGACTCCCTGGAAGTACAGGAGATAGGGGACTTGCAGGAGAACCAGTAAGTTTATCTTTATACATTTCTAATTGAGTTTTTCTAATAATGTATGTTTATATATCTTTCCATCATGATTATGCTGCTGAGCTGTGACTGATGTATTTTAGAAAGCAGCATATATCATAGATAGCATACACTAAATTTATAGAATGAATGTTTTGCTGTATTAACACCACAGACTATATAGAATGAACATGTTGTTACCAAATAATTTTTAATGCTCTTCTGGCTTCATTTAGTCAAATTTGGTGCTGTTCCTCTGTAACCTTAAAGCAGAGCTTATTTCTACTTTCAACAAAGAAAACTGTTTTATTGAATCTCAGAAATTCTCTTTCTAAATGGCTGTTCTTATAATTATTACATTACCCCCCACACACACAATCACATTTATGAGGTGAACTCTATAATGAAAGATGATACAGTGAAGCCAAATGCTACATCTGATAGGTCAAAATGTGCAAACGTGAGAGAAATGCTGTTAGATCAACAATACAGAAACTTGCATCATAATTTCATAAATATAATTCAATTGTGGAGTTTCTATGGAAAATGAACTGTAAGAAGGAAGGAACAAGTCACATCTACTTTCTTACAGCTTATTCTTTATTACCAATGAAGTCATTCTTCTGGTTAATCATGTCAGGCATAAGATGCTGTAATGTGCTTCTAAGATTTCCAATACAATATAGTCTTTCAGACCACTGGGTTGATTTTATCATCAGTTGACACAAATGTTTACAGGTACCTTTGCATGATGCATTTAGAGAGTAGTGAGTGGAAAATTCTAACAAAGAGTATTCTTACCAAACTACATTCATTCCTCCCTTACATGCTTAACCTATAGTATAAGTTCTACAAACAAAAGTAAAGAGTTCACAATATATAAAATTATTTCTAAATTTAAAAGACTAAGATATGGCATTGATTTTACACAACTAAATCCTTCTTGGTTTGCTTCCTATTTTCAATGTCTTAACATGCCATCCAAATCTAATCTTTATTTGACCTAAAATAATGTAACTCTCTTTAGCATGGTTTACTTAAATATTTGTTTCCCTGTAAAGTCATTCAGCTCCTTGAAGTCAGAGACTGTTTTTTCTTAACCTTTGTAATTCATTTCCTGGTATAATATATAGTTTATTAGATATACTCAGTGTATGTTTGTTAAATTGAATTGACAAAAGGTCATATGCCCAAGGGTATAATCATTCAGCCAGTAGGTAGCATTACACAATATGAAATGGAATGAAAATTAGTGAGTTTTAATAAAGAAGACATTTAAATAGAGATAAATGTGTCAGCAGAGCTATGGCAACAGCAGAGATAATATTTTAGGATTTACCTAAGAAAAGACTTGCTATGTAGGATTTATACAAGAAAAGACTTGATACTTAAAGATTTAAAATCACCTAAAATTTAATGTGAGCTGTACCACTGTGGCATTGGACCCCATCAGACTTCAGAAGCTAAGGAGAATCAGGCCCGGTTAGTACTTGGATGGGAAACCACCTGGGAATGCCAGGTGCTATAGGCTTGGGAGGGCCCAGCAGCCCAGTCCCAAAAAACAGTCAGCCACTGAAGACGCTATGAATTACAACCCAGTTATACCATTACTGGGAACATACCCAAGGATATGTCATCATACCTCAGACATACCTGCATCTCCATATTCAATGTAGCACTTTTCATAATAGCAAGGATATGAAATCAACCAAGGTGCCCATCAACAGAAGAATGGATAACAAATTATGGTACATATACACAATGGAATACTACTCAGCAATTAAAAAATTTGCACCAAAATGGATGGAATTGGAGGACATCATCTTAAGCGAATGAACACAAGCCCCAAAAGAGAAATGCCATATGTTCTCCCTCATAAGTTGGTGCTGAATCATACTTAAAGGAAGGAATCCTACACATAAATTGAAACATAAAAAATGCACAATTAAACTTAGCATAGAAGAGACAATTTAAGGAGTGGAAAGAAGGAGGAGGGAGGGCTCTAACAGAGGGAGGCGAAGATTGGAGAAGATGGGATGGGAAGGAGGGTCAATGAGGAAGGATGAAGGGGTAAGAGGTCATTCTCAGTATAAATAGCACAACTTCATGAGTATGTTGGAAAAATAGAGAAAGATAACCCAAATAAGTATCAGCGCTTAACTACAAACTAACCATAAGGCTCCATAAACTTTGTGGGTCAATGGAAGTGATGGTAGAAGTGATATAAAAGATGCATAATGGAAAAAGCCATTGCTGTATTACTCTGTACTCCATTATTATTTACTAATAAAGGGAAGAAAAAGAAAATGCTATGAATAGCAGAGAAGCACTAACAATAGTGTTTTGCCTATGGTACATAGGGTCTCTATGAGTTGCATACCAACTTGATGGCACCTAACAAAAACAACAACAACAAAAATTAACAGGCAGATCACAGGATTATGGGAGGAGCAAATAAAATCAATTTTAATGCATATAATGGGCTACCCATTATATGCATCTAATCATAGGAAAGAAAAGAAGAAAATTGGTAAAATGGATGGTGCAAAAGAAATATTGAAATATGTTTATGTTTTAACAATAAAACGAGACTTTCTGTTTTCTCTTTTTCTTTTTTTACTCCCTTTTTGAATTAGTAAAATTTTAGTGTACAAATTAATGGGTTTCATTATGACATTTCCATACCTGCATATCATTGTACATTGCTCATGTTCACCCCTGCATTACTCTGTCATGTCTGTCTGCCCACCTCCTGCTAATCCCTTTCCTTCCCACAACCAGTCCCCCTTCTGCTTAAGTGGATACCATTACTCTTTCTTATTGCCTCCACCCCCTCTCATCCCCTAAATAGAGCCCCTTCTACTTCCATGACATATATATATTAAAATATCATACATACATATATATGTATATGTGTGTGTGTGTGTGTGTGTGTGTGTGTGTGTGTGCGCCTGTGGCATCCAATCCCGTGAGATCTTGGAAGCTAAGCAGGGTCGGGCCTGGTTAGTACCTGGATGGGAGACCGCCTGGGAACACCAGAAGCTGTAGGCTTGGGAGAAGGACCTGGCAACCCCCTCCCAAAAATCAATCTGCCATTGAAAACCCTATGAACAGCAGAGAAGCACTGACAATAGTGTTTCCCCTGTTGTACAGAGTGTCGCTATGAGTCGGATACCGACTCGACGGCACCTAACAACAACAACAATATATATCAGTATCTACATATGAGAGAAAATGTGATATTTGTCTTTCTGAATCTGGCTTATTTCACTTAAAATGTTGGTCTTTGGTTCCATCCATTTTCTTGCAAATAACAATTTCTTCCTTCTCTTCCCCCTTCTCCTCCTCCTACTCCTCCTCTTTTTCTTCTTCCTCTTCTTCTTCCTTCTTCTTCATCTTCATCTTCTTCTTTTGGGGGGCTAAAATGGGGGGGTTAAACCCAAGGCTTCACACATGCTTTGCAAGTGTTCTACTGCTGGGCTATACCCCCAGCCTACTTTTAATTTTTTTTATCTTGAGGCAGGGTCTCACTAAGTTATGCAGGTAGTCTCTGGCCTCAAATCTGCAATTCTCCTGCCTCTATCTCCTAAGTCACTCGAATTACAGGCATGAACCATCACATCCAGCTTTTCATTCTTCTTTATGGCTGAATAAAATTCCATTGTGTGTTTGGGTAGTGGTGTGTGTGTGTGTGTGTGTGTGTGTGTGTGTGTGTGTGTATCCGTTCATCTGTTGATACACATCTAGGTTGATTCTATATGTTGGCTATTGTGAATGCTGCTACAATAACATAAGTAAGCAGGTATCTCTATAGTATATTGAGTGAGATTCCGTTGGTATAGTTGGGTGATATGGTAGTTCTATTCTTAGTTTTTTGAGGAACCTCCATACTGATTTCCACAGTGGCTATACTAACTTACATTCCCACCGGCAATATATAAGGGCATCTCTCTCCCTGCATCCTTGCTAGTGTTTGTTGTTTCCTTGATGATATCCATAAAATGAGTCTTGCTGTAGCCAAGATTTAAAACTGGCTTCCTCATAATGCAGGTATTTCTATTTGAATAGGTGACCAATCAGTCTACAAATATTGATTAAGAATATGTACTTGGTGTGTAGTAGTAAGCATGGAGTTTTCAGTTTGGTGATATAAGACAATAATTAAATAATCAAAGACATAAATGGATGATTATAAGCTGAGATAAAGACTATAAAGTATAGTCATCCCTCAATATCCACGGGGATTGGGTCTAGGACCCCTTCCCATACTAAAATCTGTGGATGCTCACGGCTCTTATTTAAAATGGTGTCATTTCTTCATATAACCTACCCCTATCCTCTTGTGTCCTTTAAATCATCTCTAGATTACTTATAATACCTAATAAAATGTAAAGATTGTATAAATATTTGTTAGAGTATATTGTGTAGAGAATAATTTCAAGAAAAAGACTATATATTCAGTTGTTGTTGTTGTTGTTAGGTGCTGTCGAGTCGGTATCCGACTCATAGCAACCCTCATAGGGTTTTCAATGGCTGACTGTTTCGGAATTGCCTTGGGAGTGGATTGCCAGGTCCTTCTCCCATTTTTGTGGTGCTGGGAATTGAACACGGGACCTCAGAGACTGCAGCGCAGTGCTCTACCAACTGAGCTAAATCCCAGCCCATATATTCAGTAGAGACACATATTTTAAAGAGTTTCCACCTGCAGTTGGTTGAATCCATGGGTGCATAACAGATCTGGTAGGCTGAATATATAAGAATTCCAATCTAAGAGGGCCTCTAACAATAAACTGTCATAATCTAGGGGTTAGGGAAAGCTTTCATGAGCAAAAGAAAGCATTTGAGATGTGATCTGAAAAACAAACAGTAGTTACTTGAGCTGAGGAAAGGTTGTTCAAGAGAGAGGTCATGAGTTGGGAGAAAGTACAGCATATTTCTTCGAAGAACTAAAATACAGCCAGTTATAGGTCAGTCAAGTGGAATGTAAATGCAAGTTCAAAATGGAAAGAAAGGTAGTTTAAAAAACACACACAGCTCTATAGGCCCTATTCCCAAGGATTTGTATTTTTATCTTAAGAAAAAAATGCATATCACTGGCGGGGTGGGGAAATGATCAGATTGTTGGTTTGTAAATATCATTCAAACCACAAGGTAGAAGCAGCCAAGAATGACTCACTGTTATACTAATCCAAATAAGAGATGGTGGAACCTCTTTAATTAGCAGAGAAAAAAGTGAAGAGAGTAAAAGATTCGAAAAGAAACAAAATCAACAGGGACCAGAGCTCCTATGTGTGAAATATAATTTTTAAATTCCTACCTTGTGTTAATTGCCTCCAGCTGTACCACTGTGGCATCCAATCCCTTCAGACCTCGAAAGCTAAGCAGGGTCGGGCTGGGTTAGCCATTGGATGGGAGACTGCCTGGGAAGACCAGGTACTATATGCTTGGGAGAAGGACCTGGAAACCCACTCCCAAAAACCAATCAGCTATTGAAAACCCTGTGGACAGCAGAGAAGCACTGAAAATAGTGTTTCATCTGTTGTACATAGGGTCACTATGAGTCAAGACACCGACTTCACAGCACCTAACAACAAGTTTATATTAAAGAGATGATATAATTCACTGAAACAAAAAATTGGATTTGAGAATGGAAGATTATAAACTTAGTTTAGCAATGTTGAACTTAGGGTGCCTTTGAGAAATGGGAAGTTGGCAGCTGGATTCAGATCAAAAGAATGCACTAAGGTTAAAAACACTGGAGTCATTGTTTACAGAGAGAATAGAGAACTGAGAGAAGAAAAAGATCATGAAAGTAGAAGGGAACCTATTTTGGAAGAGGAACAGGATCAGTGGGAAAAGGGAAAAGGGAGGGCAATGAAGGGAAAAATGATCAGAGTACATTATATGCATGTATGGAAATATCATGAAACTCATTTTACGTACAATTAATATATCCTAATAAAAATTATATGCTGGATTTTAAAAAGGAAGGAAGAAAAAAACAAAAGAAGGTTCTCTTGGTGAAGCAACACATGCTCACTAAAAGTCCAATAGCTAATCATAGGACTATGGAATGCTTCTTTTCTCCTACATCTTACCACCACATAACAGGGCACCTGTATGATGAATGGAGATTATAGCTAAAAGAACTACAACCTCAGGTTCTACTAAGGAGTCCACAGGAGAACCTAAGGAAAAATAAGGCATCAAAAACAACAGAGGGAATTTTAGCCTCACCACAGCTACAACAGTGAATATAGTCTAAGTCTTAGCAGATAATATAAAATCTTATGTTAAAGGCCTGCTTGCCTCCGTTTCTTTTACATGATGCATATTTTGCTTTTAACAATAACAAATTATAATAAAGAAGAAAAGGCAAAAATCTGTCTGCAGAAACAAATCACCAGAAACAAATTCAGATATGGCAGAAATTATAGAATTATCACATTGGGAATTTAAAAGTAAAAGAGAAATGGAGACATTCTCAAACAAACTGGAGGGCATTTCTCACTAGTAGCCTGGCCTTGGAAAAAATGTTGGAAGAAATATTCAGAAGTAAGGAAAATTATATAAGTAAAATCATTCCTAGAAAAGAAGAAATGAAGAGCATTAGAGAAGGAGGAAGGAGAGTAAAATATTTTATTTTTATTATTTTTGATTCCTCTAACAGATAATTTGTACAAAGTAATAATGGCAACAATTTATTTGGTATTATACCTATAGATAAGCATGATCTATCCACCTTTTAGATCTATCCATCTTTTAGCTATAATCTCCATTCATCATACAGGTGCCCTGTTATGTGGTGGTAAGATGATAGATAGCAATGAATGATAGCAGCATTAATGGGACAGGACAGGAATTGTTATTAGGTACTGGCATTACCCATAAAATAGCATGATGATATTTTACAATGGACTCGGATTGGTTCTAAACATATATTGAAAACTCTAGAGCAACCAATAAAATGTTTTTAAGTAGTATAATTTGTATGTTAAAATAGAATAAAAGACTGGGCATAGTGGTGTATACCTATACTTTCAGCAACCCAGAAGTAGAGGCAGGAAGATTGCAAGTTGGAGGCGAGAGGCAGCCTGTGTAATTTAATGAGACCCTGTTTAAAAATAAAAAATGGACTAGGGAATGCAGCTCAATGGTAGAAGCCTTGCAAGTATGTGTGAGGCCCTGGGTTTAACTCCAAAGCACTGACAGAGACATGGCGGGGGATGGGGACGGAGGGAAGGAATCACATAAAATGTTTAAAACCATAGAAGGAGGCCAATGCTGTGGTGCACACCTGTAGTCCCAGAGACGTAAGAGGGAGAGACAAGAAGATTGTGAGTTTGAGGCCAGAGGTAGTCTGCATAACTTAGCAAGACTCTGTCTCAAAATAAAAAGTAAAGAAGGTGCTGAGAGTACAGTTCAATTGTGTAGGACCCTGAGTTCAGTCCCCCAGGATAAATAAATAAATAAATAAATAAATAAATATTTAAATCAAACCAGAAAGAGATAACAAGATAAACAGAAGGAAAAGGAGAAACAAAGAACAATAGCAATAAATAGAAAGTAGTAATGAATATGATAGATATTAACCCAACCATATTAATAATCTCTTTCAGTGTCAGTAGTCTAAATATACCAATTAAGAGAAGAGATTTTCAGAGTAGATTTAAAGAAAATAAGAACCAACTCTGCTGTCTTCAAGAAATCCACTTTAAATATGAAGGCACAGGTATATTTTTAAAGTCTGGATGGAGAAAGGTATACCATGGTAACACAAATCAGAGAAAAGTTGGAGTGTTTTATATTAATTTGAGATAAAGTAGACTTCATAACAAAGAAAACTATCAAGGTAAAGAATGACTTCACATAATAATAACTACTCATATCTCCAAAAAGACATGATAATACTTAATGTATGTGCTAGGAGAAAGACCTGGCAGCCCACTCCCAAAAAACAATCAGTCATTGAAAACCTTATGTATAGCAGAAAAGCACTGACAATAGGGTAGAGCATGGCACAGTGTCAGGTAGTGTTTCATTTGTTGTAGATACGGTTGCTATGAGTCAGACCCCACTTGACTGCACCTAACAACAACAACCATGTGTGTGCACCTAACAACAGAATGTAAAAGTACATGAGGCAAAAGCTGGTGTAACTCCAGAAAGAAATACACAACTCTATAAATATATTTTGTTGTTGTTGTTTTTAGGTGCTGTCGAGTCGGTATCCGACTCATAGCGACCCTCAGAGGGTTTTCAATGGCTGACAGTTTTGGGATTGCCTTGGGAATGGATTGCCAGGCCCTTCTCCCATTTTTGCGGTGCTGGGAATCGAACTCTGGGACCTCAGAGACTGCAGCGCAGCGCTCTACCAACTAAGCTAAATCCCAGCCCACAAATATATTTTAGTGATTGTATATTAGTACCTCACTATCAGTAATTTAGAGATCTAGCAGGCCATAAATCAGTAGACAGTTAAAACTACTACCAGTCAACTAGATTTAATTGACATTTATAAAATACTTCATCCAGCAACAATAAAATGTATATTCTTTTGAAGCTCACATGAAACATTCATCAAGATAGAATACATTCTGGGCCAAGAAATACATCTTAACAAATTTAAAAGAATGGATATATAACAGTCTCTGTTCTCAGACCACAGTAGAATTAAATTTAAAATCATTAACAGAAACAAGACTGGAAATCCTCAAATGTCAGGAGTTTAAGGAGTATACTTCTAAATAGCATATTGATCAAAGAAGTCATCTCCAAGGAAATATAAAAATACATTGAACTAAATGAAAATAGAAATACAATTTATCAATATTTATGTGATACAGCAAAAACAGTACTTAGAAGGAAATTTGTGGCATTGAATGTAAATATTAGGAAAGAAGATCAGAAATCATAATCTAAGCTTCCATCTTAGGAAACTAGAAAAAGAAAAGGAAATTAAATACAAAGTGGAAGAAAATAAATAATAAAAATTTGAGCAGGACAATACAGAAAATAAAACTAAAAGCTGGTTTTTTTTTTTATTAAAAAGATCAGTAAAATTAATCTGACCAGGAAGCAGTCGTTCAAACAGAACAAGGAAACACTGCTTGGTTTAAAGTTGAGAAAGGTATGCATCGGGGCTGTATCCTTTCACCATGTCTTTTCAGTCTCTATCATGAGCAAATAATCCAAGAAGCTGGACTTTATGAAGAAGAATGCAGCATCCAGGAGACTCTTTAACAACCTGGGTTATGCAGATAACACAACTCTGCTTGCTTAAAGTGAAGAGGATTTGAAACATTTACTGAAGAAGGTCAAAGAACTCAACTTTCAGTATGGATTACACCTCAACATCAACAAAACAAAAATCCTTACACCTGGGTCAGTATGCAACTTCACCATAAATGGAGAAACGAATGATGATGTCCAAGATTTTGCTTTGTTTGGTTCCACAATCAACAACCATGGAAGCAGCAGTGAATTAATCAAAAGATGCATTGCTTTGAGAAAAACTGTGGCAAAAGATCTCTTTAAAGTACTGAAAAGTGAAGATGTCACATTGAAGACAAAGGTGCACCTGACTCATGCCATAGTTTTTTCAGTCACATCATATGGTTGTGAAAACTGGACAGTGAACAAGAGAGACAGGAGAATTGATACTTTTGAATAATGGTACTGGAGAGGAATATTGATTATACCAGGGACTGCCAAACAGATCTGTCGTAGAAGAAGTGCAACCACAGTGCTCCCTGGAAGTAAGGATGGCTAGGCTGCGTCTTACATATTTTTGGACATGTAGTCAGGAGAGACCAATCCCTGGAGAAGCACATCATGTTTGGGAGAGTGGCAGGTCAACAAAAAGGAAAACTCTCAACTAGATGGATTGACACAGTGTCTGAAACAATGGGCTTAAGCATAAATAAGATTATGTGCCTGGCACAGAATTGGGGAATGTTTTGTTTTGCTGTATATAGGGTCACTATGAGTCATAGTCAACTCTACAGTACCTAACAACAACAAAATTGATTAGCCCCTCAAAGCAAATATTGAGAAAATACAAATTACTCAGATCAGAAATGAAAGGAAGGGCATCACTACTGATCCTGTAATTAAAAGGATAATAAATGAATATTATGAACAACTCTGATTTCTATGAAATTGATAACTGAGATAAAATGGACCAATTCCTGAAAGACATATTTTACCCAAACTTCATAAAGAGAACTTGATCACCTAAATATGCCTATATTGATAAGAAATAAAATCAGTAATTAATACCTTTGCAAAACAGAAAGTACTGCACCCAGATGATCTTACTGGTGAATTATATCATTTAACAATCAAATGACACCAATTCTCTACAGTCTGTTCCAGGAAATAGAAAAATCAGAGTACTTCCTAACACATTCTATGAGGCCAGAATTACCCTAATACTAAAACCAGACAGATACACTAGGAGAATAGAAAACTAAAGACCAATATCATTTGTGAACATAAATGTGACATTCCTCAACAAAATATTAGCAAATCAAATCCAGCATCATGGACTATACATCATTGTTGTTGTTAGGTGCCATTGAGTCAGATCCAACTCATAGTGACCCTATGTACAACAGAACGAAACATCCCCAACACTGTGCCATGCCCAGCACTATGTCAGTGCTTTTCTGCTACTAATAGGGTTTTCAGTGGTTGATTTTTTTTTAGATTCCTTTGGGAATGGGCTGTCATGTCCTTCTCCCATTTTTGTGGTAGTGGGGATCGAACCCAGGGCATCAGAGAGTGCAGGAAAGCACTCTACCAATTGAGCTAAACCCCAGCCTATACATCATTACCAACTGGGATTTATTCCAGCCATGCAGGGCTAGTTTCATGTTAGAAAGTCAGTGTAATCTAACAGGTCAACAGGCTAAAAAAGAAAATATGATTTTATAAAAGGATCCAAAAAAATCATTTGACAAAATTCAACAACCTTCATGCTAAAAACCTTCAGCAAAGTTAAAGTAGAGGGTAAATCCTTTAGTTTTATGAAGAACATATATGGGGGGCAAAGAGGAGAGAAAGTGGGGAGGGAGAGAAAAAACAGTTTTTGTCAACTTCATACTTTATGGTGAGAATCTGGATGCATTCCCCCTAATGCTACAGCTTTCCAGTAGTGTGGGTTGACAGATGAAAAAAATTACTCCACACCAAGAGTTAGTGTTAGAGAAACCGAAGGGGCCAGTGTCTTTCAGGAACACTATAGCCCTGAGTAAATGTCTCAGGCTGTTTCCATTAGGCTCTTATTATAACATCAAGCATTCTCAAGATCAGGAGAGGTGGAGGGTTAAGGTATGCTTTAAAAATTAACCAAGGTCTTGTGAGACAGATTTATTCATTATTTATGTCAGTGTATCTTGTCTCTGGCATGTAGGCAGGATCTGAGCCAAAGGTCAGAGAGATAGGAGGGGGCTTTCGGGCTTGAGGAGTTCTGAGGGGGCTGGAATTTTCCCCGGCAAAACAGCTCAAGCCTTCCAGCAACCCAGCTGTTTTTCCTCAGAGCTTCTCCAGCCATTCAGCCATGTTATCTCCAACACCCTAAGAAGCAGGAAGCAAAGAAATGATGTCCCTCTTTTTTTAGCTTCTATTCCAGTATTATTCTGTTGGAAGATATAGCTTCTGCAAAAAAGGAGTAAAGGAAATGAAACATACACAAATTGAGAAGAAAAAAGCAAACTATCTTTGTTTACAGATGATATGACTTTCTGTGTAAAAATAAAGAACTGATTTTTTTTAAAAAGCCTCCTGGAACTGAGTGAGTATGATAAGGTTGACAGCATACCAGGATACAAGTAAATATAAAGATTTCAGTTTCTTTCATGTATAACACCAATGAATACAGTATCTCCCCCTTTTCTGAAATTTGATTTTTAGCAGTTTTTGTTACCTATAATCAACAAAAATATGAAAATATTAGCAAAGAGTTCCAGAAATAAATAATCCACAAGTTTTAAATTGCTACTCTGAGTAGCTTGGTGAAGTCTTGGACTGTTCTACTCCACTCTTTCCAAGACATGTATCATTCTATTAGTCCAACATATCCATGGTGTATGTATGACTTATTTATGCCAATTAAGAGAAAGAAAGAGAGGAAGAACTTTCACAATAGTATATTGATATAATTGTATAATTTGTTATTATTATCTGTTATTGTTCATAATCTCCAAATTAAACTTTATCATAGGTGTGAATATACAGGAAAAAACATATATAAATACATATATTATATATGGTTTGGTACTATTTGAAGTTTTAGGCATTCTCTAAGGGTCTTGGGTGGGGCTGGGATTTAGCTCAGTTGGTAGAGTGCCACTCTGCAGTCTCTGAGGTCCCGTGTTCAATTCCCAGCACCACAGAAATGGGGGAAGGACATGGCAATCCACTCCTATGGCAGTCCTGAAATAATCAGCCATTCAAACCCTATGAGGGTCTCTAAGAATCAGGCACAACTCAATGGCACCTAACAACAACAACAAGGGTCTTGGGATATAAACCTTATAGATATAGTTGTTGCTGTTGTTAGGTGCTGTTGGGTCAGGTCCAATTCATAGTGACCAGATGTACAACAGAATGAAATACTCCCTGACACCGTGCCATGCACAAAAATTTTTAAAGTTTAAGCCCACTGTTGCAACCACTGTGTCAACACATCTAATTGAGAGTTTTCCTTTTTTTCGTTGACCTGCCACTCTCCCAAACATGATGTCCTTGTCTAGGGATTAGTCCCTCCTGACAACCTGTCCAATATGTGTGAGACACATTCTAGCTACCCTTGCTTCCAAGGAACACTCTTGTTGCACTTCTTCAAGAACGGAACTGTTGGTTCTTTGGGAAGTCACTAGTATATTCAATATTAGGCTCTAGCACCATAATTTAAAAACATCAATTCTTCTGCTGTCTCCCTTACTCAACATCCAGATTTCACAACCATATGATATGACTGAGAACATCACGGCTTGACTCAGTTGCACCTTTATCTTCAATGAGACATCTTACTTTTCAACACTTTAAAGAGATCTTTTGTTCAGCTTACCTCAATGCAATGTATCTTTTGATTTCTTGACTGCTGTTTGTTGAGCTGTTTGCTGACTGTGAGTGTTGATTGTAAAACAGTACAACAAACAAGTACAAGAAACAAACAGTACAAGAAAGTAAAACAAAATCTTGGACAACCTCAAAGTTTTCTCCATTTATGCTGAAGTTGCATACTGACCCAATTGAAAGGATTTTTGTTTTGTTGGTATTGAGGTACAATCCATAATGAAGGCTATGTTCTTCGATCTTCATTAGTAAACATTTCAAATCCTCTTCACTTTCAACAAGCAAAGTTGTATCATCTACACAATGCAGGTTGCTGAGTCTTCTTCCAATCCTCATTTAATGTTCTTCTTCATGTAATCCATATTCTCAGATTATTTGTTCAACATAGAGATTGAAAAAGTACAGTGAAAGGATACAGCCCTGTCATACATGTTTTCTGACTTTAAACCAAGCAGTATTTCCTTGTTCTGTTCAAACAACTGCCTCCTGGTCCACATACAGATTCCTCATGAGTACAATTAAGTGTTCTGGTATTCCCATTCTTTGCAATGTTACCCATAATTAATTATGATCCACATAGTCAAATGCCTTCACATAGTCAATAAAATAAATAGGAATGGAGTAAGGCCCCAGGAACCTCCATTTGTTGATGTGGCATGATTACAAATGAGAAGAAACAACTGTAAACATCCATTAATAATTATAACATGAAATGTATCTATTATGAACCTAGAAATATAAGAAATTGTCAAAAGGGAAATGGAGTGCATAAACATCAGCATTTTAGGCATCAGTGAGCTAAAATGTACTGGCATTGGCCATTTTGAATCAGATAATCATATGGTCTACCCTGCCAAGATGACAGCTTAAAGAGAAATGAGGTAGCATTCATCATCAAAAAAGACATCTCAAGATCTGTCCTGAAGTACAAGGATACCATTAATAGAATAATATCCATACATCTACAATGAAGGCCAGTTAATATGACTATTATTAAAATTTACACACCCACCACTAAGACCAAAAATGAAGAAAAGAAAGATTTTTACCAGCTTCTGCAGTCTGAGATTGATCAAACATGCAACCAAGATATACTAATAATTATTGGTGATTGGAATGTAAAAGTTGGAAACAAAGAAGAAGGCTCAGTAGTTGGAAAATATGGCCTTGGTGATAGAAATGATGCTGGAAATCACATGATAGAATTTTATCAGACCAACAAATTTTCATTGTAAATACATTTTTTCAACAACATAAACAGTAACTATACACATGGAATTCAGAATATGGAACATACAGGAACCAAATTGACTACATTTGTGTAAAGAGGTAGTAGAAAAGCTCAATATCAGAAGTCAGAAGAAGACCAGGTGCTGATTGTGGATCAGACCATTAACTGCCCATATGCAGTTCAAACTGAAACAGAAGATATTTACAATAAGTATACAAGAGCCAAGGTATGACCTTGAGTATATCCCACCTGAGTTCAGAAACCATCTCAAAAAATATGCTTGATGCATTAGACACCAATGGTCAAAGACCAGATAAATTGCGTCATGACATCAAAGGCATCATTCCTGAGGAAAGCAAAAGATTATTTAAAAACCAGGAAAAAAGAAAAAAAATTACATGTCAAAAGAGAACTGCCAGGAAGTCAAACCAGATTCAGAAGAGGACATGGAACCAGGTACAACATTGCTGATGTCAGATGTATATTGTCTGAAAGCAGAGAATACAGAAAGATGTGTATGGATAAGGGGAGCTACTGTAATTGGAATTTCAAATAAAAAAAACATTTATATTAGCACCAAAAAAGAATGAAATAGGTATAAATACAACAAAATATATCCAAGCTCTCTATGAGGAAAATTATAAAATTCTGTTAAAAGAAACCAAAATCCAAATAAATGTGGAGATATTTCATGTACATAAATAGGAGAACTCAATATTATTAGTATGTTCTTCACATTTTGATCTATCAATTTAGTATAATTTCAAATAAAAATCATAGCAAGTTACTTTGTAAATATTAACAAACAGAATCTAAACTACATATAAAAAGTTAGAAGTCCAGAACAGCCAACACAATATTGAAGAACAAAGTTGGAGAACTGATACTACCCAACTTAAAGATTTACTGGAAAGCTACAGTTATTAAGCCAGTGTGACAGTGGCAAATAAATAAATAAATAATTGGAATGGAATACCAAGCCCAGAAATACAAAATAGATAGAGCCTATGTTCTATATAAGTGGTCACAATATGTTTGTTGTTGTTGTTAGATGGGGGTGAGTCGGACAGCAACCCTACATACAACAAGCAAAACACTATTGTCAGTGCTTCTCTCCTATTCATAGGGTTTTCATTGGCCAATTGTTTTTTTTTTCTTGGGGGGGTGGAGTAGGTTACCAGGTCCTTCTCCCAAGCCTACTGCATCTGGTGTTCCCAGGCAGTCTCCCGTCCAACTACTAACCAGGCTCGACAGTGCTTAGCTTCTAAGATCTGACTGGATCGGAAGCCACAGTGGTATGCCTGCAGGCAGTCACAAATATAGTCAAGTAATATTTGACAAAGGTGCAAAGGCAGTTCAATGGATAGTGTTTTCAACAAGTGATGCTGTAACAAATGGTTATCTACATACAAAAAAAATGAATCTAAATATAGACTTTATGCCTTTTTCACACACATACACAAAGAAAACCTCAAAATGAATCATAGACCTGAACATAAAACTTTAAAACTCCTAGAAAATAAACATAGGAGAAAGTCTGTGTGACATTTGGTTTGACAATGAGTTTTTAGACATAACACAATCCATGAAAAAAAATGGCTAAGTTGGACATCATTAACATTAAGAACTTCTTCTCTGAAAAAGACATTGTTAACAGAATGAAAAACCAAGCCATAGACTGGAAAAAAATATTTGTAAAACACGTATCTGATGAAAGACTTGTGTCCAAAATATAAAAATCTCCTCAAAGTCAACAATATGAAAAGAAGCCAGTTAAGTGGTAATCAGGGAATTTCAAAAATTTTTAATGACATACCACTACACACCTGTGGGAACAGTTAAACTACAAAACTGTGACAGTACCAAAAGCTAACAAGGATGTGGAACAACAGAAACTCCCATAGATTTCCGGTAGTAATACAAAATCGTACAGTCACTTTACAGGACAATTTGCCAGATTCTTAAGAAGCTAAATGTACTCTTACCATATGATCCAGTTCTCACAGTCCTGGGTGTTACTCAAATGAGTGGAAAACTATGTCCACACAAAAACCTGCACATGAATGCTTACCTCAGCTTTATTTATAGTTACTAAAAATTGGAAGCAACCAATTTGTCTTCAGTGGTATAACTGTGTCCCTCCAAAATTTATATGTTGAAATTCTAACCTTTAATACGATGGCATTAAGAGGTAGAACTTTTGGTACTTGATTTGATCGTGAGGGAATTAGTTCCTTAATAACTAGCAATAGTGATCTTAATAAAAAAAAAAAAAAAAACAGAATCAAGAGAGCTAGTTTGAATCTTCTGTCATGTAAAGCCACAGCTGGAAGGTCCTCTTTGAACCAGATAGTGCAATCTCACCAGACACTGGGTCTGCTAGTGCTTAATGTGGGACTTTCTAGCCTACAAAATTGTGAAAAATAAATTTCTGTTGTTTATAAGCTATCAGTGTGTAGAACTTTGTTATACCACCTGAAAGGACTAACACAATGTTCTTCAATAAGTAAATGAATAAGCAAACTGTGGTACTATATATTATCCATCAAAAAAATCAGCTAGCTGGGTGTGTGTCACACACCTGTAATCCCATCAATTCGGGAGGCAGAGGCAGGAGGATTGCAAGTTTGGAGCTAGAGACAGCCTGAGTGTCTAAGAAAGACCCTCTCTCAAGATAAAAAAATTTTAAGCAAGGGGCTGGGATACAGCTCAGTGATAGAGCACTTGGTAAGTATGCACAAGCCCCTAGGTTTCACCCCCAAGTACTGCAAAAGAAAAAGAAAAGAAAAGGAAGGGAATGGAAGGGAAGAAGTATTAAGCTAAAAAAATTAATAAAGAATCCTTAAGTGAACATTGCTGAGTGAAAGAAGCCAATCTGAAATTATTTATACTGTTTGATTGCAATTATGTGACATTCTGGGAAAGGCAAAACTATACAGACAGAAAATAGATCAAGTATTTGCTTCTTTAAAATATTTTGTTTGTCACATATTTGCTATGAATGTTAAGGAAATATGTGATCATTTTACCCATTAAATACTATAAATTGTGAAAGCCCTTAGTATAGTGTTTGATAGTCCTTGTTGTTGTTAAGTGCCATGGAGTTGGGCCCTCTGCATAACAACCCTATGTACAAGAGACGAAACATTACATGACACTGCCATATCCGGCACTATTGTCAGTACTTCTCTGCTGTTCATAGGGTTTTCAGTGACTGATGTTTCAGGAGTGGGTTGTCAGGTCCTATTCCTAAGCCTCCAGTACCTGGTATTCCCAGGTGGTCTCCCATCAAAGTACTAACCTGCTTAGCTTATGAGATCTAACGAGATTGGACAACAGGGTGGTACAGCTGTAGACTTGATACTCATTAGGTGCTTGATAAATATTTGTTGAATGAATCAGTACATTAGGGAATAAAAGAATGAATCATGCTCCTTTTCTTTCCTTCTGAATCCAAGCTTAGCTTACTGTCACTCAAAACAGCACAGATGAATCAACTAAAGATATAATTATGTTTATACAGAATAAAGTAACATGATAATGTGTTATATATTATTACATATGCCATATTATTATATCCATATTTAGATGCATGTTTATTGAAATAGAGTAAATTTAGGGTCTCATTTCTGGAATTTTATTTGAATATAGGGACTCCAAGGACTCCAAGGTGATGCTGGGCTGCCTGGAGAAATGGGTGTTGAGGTAATTTTTTGTGGCTCTTTCTTGTTCCTTGATACTCAATATTTTTTGTAAGACTCTAGGAAAAGTTAATATTAAGAATATATTAGGAAGAATAATTCTGTAGTATTTTTTCATATTCAGAAAATAAAACCTAAATTTCCAATAACCCTTACCTGGTATCACAGGGTCAAAATATATCACACCCTAGGTGCTGGACATGGGGTGTTGTCACACTTACTTAAGCATGGGTACATGGGTTGTGGGGTTATATGGTGACCCCAGAAGCACAATACCAGTTAAGGTTTAAAAGCAGGAATGATTATTGCATGAACCTAATCTTATACATATAAAGTTCTCCTATAGCAATTAGTTCATTGAAATGACAGAAAAATACTAAATAAAGTCCTGGAGATGTAGTTCAGTGGTAGAGCACTTGCCTAGCATGTGCAATGTCCTAGGTCCAATCCCGAAGTAAATAAAGCTTTCCCTTCACTGATTTAGAGTTGACTTGATAACCCTTCATTCGAAGGTATTATATCCTTTCTATGATATCCTTTATAGAAAGGTATTATATCCTTTATAGAAAGAAAAACTTTGAGATGACCTATTTAGTATATGTTTTAGAATAATAAGCCACATTTGTTTTAATATATAATCTAATTTTTGTTGTTAATTTTACTAGTAAAAAAATAGGCTTTTACATTTTTCCCTACCTCTCTCTCTTCCCCTGGCTTCTGTGAAACTATTCTCTTTTGGTTCTTCACTTTACCTTCTCATTAGCTTTCCTCAGTCTTAATATTTACTTGTCCTTGTACTTCCTCAGCTTAGCAATAATGTTATCATAGTGACTTTAACTAATATTATTTTGATATCTCTTAATTCATACTTCTCCCCTTAGTGCCAGTTATTGTTTCCTGTTGTCTTTTTAAATAGCCACCAAGATATCCCACAGACATCTCAAATTCAAAGTATCTTTGCCAACCCCATCATTTTCCTCCTCTTCTCCTTCTTTTCACACCCATATCAATTAGAGATGTCCCTAGTCCCCATTCACTCCAAGCAGAGTCATCCTAGACTGCTCCTCCTAATTCTCTGTAGTTGGCCATGTTTTCTTTTCAAGTAAGCTTCAGTATTATCTCTTAAATCTATCATTCCCTTTTCATCTCTCTTGTCAGTACCCTAATCCTCCACTGTTAGGACATGCCTCCTCCAAGTCCTATCATTCCCTCAATTACTTGTTACCAGTATTTTTGTTTGGTTGATTTTGGTTTGGAGGGTTATTTTATTTTTTGGCTTTTGTTTGTTTATGTATTTGCAACACTTGGAGGTTGAACCCAGGGCTTCACACATATTTTGCAAGTACTCTACCACTGGGCTGCATCCCCAGCCAATTTTTTATTTTTTATTTAGAGTCATGGTATCCCTAAGTTATGCAGGCTGCTTCTGCCCTCAAAGTCACAATCCTCATGCCTCTGCCTCCAGAGTCACTGGGATTACAGGCATGCACCACCACTGTTGGCACCAGTTTATTTTTCTTATATCATTCTTGAAATTTTTCAAGAGTTGTCATAATTTTTAGGATAAAATGCCAGTTTTTTAACACAATAAATAATGTTCTACATGATCTCACTTTTGTGCCTGTTTAACCACATTCTCAGTAAAACTTTTCTTCTACCACATGTGTTCCAAGTTTATTGATCTATTTCTCATTCCTTTATTTTACTATGCCTTCTTACTGTGTACTTTGTGTCTCCTGGATATGCAATCATAAGATTATGTGGCTAACTCCTTTAAGAGTTTATAATCTACTTCCTCATGATCTATATTATGAAGAATAATTCTGTAGTATTTCAAAGGACAGTCATATAAATAAGCATTACATTATAATGTGTTAGGCTCAATGATACAGATATTGATAGGGCAATATAGGAACACAGTAATGGGTGTTTTACCCTACCTAGGGAAGAGGGAGATATATATATATATATATATATATATATATATATACATATATATATGTATATATATGTGTGTGCATATATGTATATATATATGTGTGTGTGTATATATGTATATATATGTGTGTATATATGTATATATATGTATATGTATATATATTATAATAATTATAAATATATAGTTATTATAATATATATACACCCCTTTTCCCCAGGGAGGGTAAAATATATATGGAGGTGACAAGATAAGTTTTAAGAAACAAGAAGAGAGCTATAAGAAAATGGAGAATAAGGATAATGGAGTTCCAGGAAAAGGGATAGTATGAGCAAGAACCTTCAAATATAAAGAAGTATGGAGTCTTTGATGTTTAAGGTCAAACCAAAGAGTGGGAATGGATAGAACTAGAGAGAAATCATGAAAAATTTTGTGTACTCTGTAAAGAAGTTTGAACTTTCATCTTACAGGCCATATTGTTGTTGTTAGCTGTCATGTAATGAAACTCTCCCTGACACTGTGCCATGCCCGGCACTATGTCAGTACTTCTCTACTATTCATAGGGCTTTCAATGGCGGTTTGGTTCAGGATTGTTTGGGGAGTGGGCTACCAGATTCTGCTCCCATTTTTGCAGTGCTGGGGATGGAACCCAGGGCTTCAGAGAGCTCTGAGCAGCACTCTACTAACTGAGCTAAAGCCAAGCCTCTTATAGGCTATGTTGTTGTTGTTGTTAGGTGCCGTCGAGTCGAGTCCAACTCATAGCGGTCCTCATAGGGGTTTCAATGGCTGACTGTTTCGGGATTGCCTTGGGAGTGGGTTGCCACATCTTTCTCCCATTTTGCGGTGCTGGGAATTGAACTCAGGACCTCAGAGACTTCAGAGCAGCGCTCTACCAACTGAGCTAAATCCCAGCCCCTCATAGGCTATAATAAGTTATTAAATAAACAAAGCAGTGATGACATCAGATTTATATTTTAGGAAAATAATTCTAGCAGCTGAATGAAAGATGCACTTAAGGAGATATGAGTAAAGACAAACCCATTAAAAGGCCACTGCATTGAACCAGGCAAGAAATGCGGAAAGGCTGAACTAAAGCAATAGGCATAGCAATATTTGTTATCTAAATTCTGCAGAACCTTCATATTTGTGTAATTTACAAAATAAAGCAGAAGATAATTCAAAAATTATTCCCAGATTCCTAGGTTATGTAACAAGATATGACAACATCTTTTCCTGTGTCCAGAAAATAAGATTATTAGGGAGATCAAGGTCATAATTTGCTAATCTGCCCAAAGTAAATGGCTAACAAATAGAGTGGCAGAGCCTGTCTCTGATCTGACTCAAAGGTAATAATTACAATCTATACTATGCCACAGCCTGTAAGTCTAAACAAAGCTGAGAGAAATTGTACCTCACAGCTTGAAATTTTTAGAGAGTAGACAACCATTTTGTTGTGATAAGGATTAGAGTGATTTGAGGAAAATATGGTGATTTAGCACAGAAGAGGAAAATGATCAAAGACAAGGATAAGATGAGATACACCTCAATAAAAGTCAAAGTGAGGTAGGAGACTGAATATTCATTATATTAATAATGATGATAACAATACTTAACAGTTACAAAGAATTTTCTATGTGGCTAGCTTTCTATGTGGCTATTTATGTGTTTTACTATATTAAGGGATTTTCACAACTTCATGAGATAGATGCAGTTATTATCCTTATTTTACAGAAGAAGGAGCTAAGGAATGAAATGACTCAAGAGCAATGGCTAGTAGTAACATAGATCTTAGATTTAAACATAGGGAGTCTGCCTCCAGAACCCATGTTCTTAACCCCTGTGCCTCTGAACTATGTGTGTTAGTTAACTTGTGCATTGCTGATGCAAAACATCTGACAGATATAACTTTGGAGAGGAAAGATTTATTTGGCTCGTGGAAGAGAATTTCAGTTCATAGTGGTGGGAAAACATGGCAGAACAGCAAGTGGCAGAACCTGTGGGGGAGGATCTCTTCACGTTGTGGCAGACAAGAGCAGGAGAGAGTGACCAGAACTAGGGACTTACATAAAACCTCCAAGGCCCTTCCCCAGTGACCTACTTCCTCCAGCTGAGTCCCATCTCCCAAAGATCCATAGCCTCCCAAAATACCACCACCACCTGTGGACCTAGTGTTCAAACATAAAACCTTTGGAGGACATTTTAAATTCTAACCATAACATATATGATGCCACTTTGTGCAAGGTTGTAACTTTTCCCAGCAGTATTCATCTGGGAATAAAAATGGCAAAGGTGCTTTAAATACAACTCCAGAATTGGTATAACAAAAGAAATACCACAGAGATCAAAGATCTGCTATTGATTTAGTCTAAGAAGGAATAAAAGAATAAAGGAATAAGAGAAGTCAAAGAAGGCTGACAGATGGGGAGAAAATAGGAACTGGGGAAGTCTATGAGATTAAAGTTGTTTTGATATGGGAGAAGTCCTGAGAGAATTGGCATTCTCTCTCAGGAGAGTTATAATCTCAGAGTGAGAAATTAAATTCTGTAATTTATGAGTCAGAGGATAAATACAAACAGTCTGGCATCAGAGTCCTTTCTCATAAGTCTTCACTATACTGCCTTCCATAGCAGTGAAGAAGTTACAAAGGTAACCAACAGAAGAATTAAAATAACAAGTATTTTAAAACTAGGGAAATGATGTTAAAAGGGAGGTAGTATAAGGGAGCTGAACTTTTAGCAAGGAGACCCATCAAGAAGTACTGGGTTATAGAAGTAACCATTAGGAAAACTAAAGGCAAAAATTATTTCAAAAAGTAATTGCCAGTAAGGAGTGGGACCATGGCTTTTTGCTATAAGCCTATCTTTTCTATTGCACATGTATCTTTTACTTTGAAAGGAAAGAAAAGTGAATACAGGTTGAAGAAGATGAATGAAGATGAAAAACTGAACTTCCACCTATCTAAAATACTATGCAATGATGTAAAGGATATTTTAATTTCCAATAAATTTAGAGTATCATCCATGGATTAGATATATTGAAGGATTTCAGACAGAGAAAATAATAGAAATGTCATAATGAGACCCATTAAGTTGTGCATTAAAATTGCTAATAAAAAAATAAAAGTAAAAAAGGGGTTGAGGATACAATTCAGTAGTACAGTACTTGTTTAACATGTGCAAGGCCCTGGGTTCAATCTCCAACACTGTAAAATTATTTTTATTAGCAATTTTAGCAATTAGCAATATAAGGGAAGAGAAAAGAAATGAGGAAAGCAGTAGAGGAGAAATGAGGAAAAGACCAGATGGAAGAGCTTGAGTAAAGGAAGAAGGGGAAAGAGAGAACACACAGGATATCCTCAAAAACAAGATACGTATCTCTGGGAAACAACAATAATACAACAGCAGTTATGTAAGCTCCTGGCCTAGAATTAGAAAAGGTTGCAAAAAATTGTTTGTTTTCAATGTCAAAATAACCAAAAGCTTCCCATCAAAACTGACCCTGCTATGACTAAAGACTGGAAAAAAATAGCTCAATGTATATATTACTCTTTTATAATGTGAATAGATTCATCTTTTATTTGTGTGATTTTTAAAATAAAACCATGATGGAAAAATGAATTGTTCTTAAGGAAGTAGATTTCAGAGGGCACAAAAGAATGGGAAGAAGAAAAGGTGAAGAAACACTTCTACTCTTACATACCTTTGTATGTAAGAGTACAAAATTTAGAAAAGTAGGAAGAAGTTTGTTTTTCCTTCTTTGACTAAGATTTAAAAGATGAGAGGAAGAATTAGAAGAAACTGGTCTTAAAAGTCCTGATTTTAAATTAAGTTATTTTGACATTTGAATTGTTAGAGTCCCAGAAAGGATTTAGTTTTTTTTTCTTATTAGTAAATGTTAATATACAATTTAATGGGTCTCATTATCATATTATCATACAAGTACTTCATTGTACATTGCTCATGTTCACCTCCCCCAAACCCTCCCATGCTCCCCTGTCTCTCTTCAACCACAGTCCCCCTTCTACTTGTGTGTCTTGTTTGTGTGTGTATCTACCTAATATATACATCCTGATTTTTGCCTACCAGGCAACATATGTGATATTTTCTTTCCTTTCTCCCACTGCTTTTTCTTTTTGCCCCCTCCTCTTTTCTTTAGTCCATTGTTATTCCCCACATATGCCCCTTTTACTTCTATGGATTTAATTTTATGCCATGAAGTTTATATAGGGAAGGCAAAGACCATCTTCTGAACACATCTATCTTACCTTTGAGCTAAAACTACCATCTTCTATTATGGGGATGTTATTGCCATTGTAATGTATCAAATCCTTTTCTTTTAGGGACCTCCAGGCATTGAGGGAGAATGTGGTCTTCAAGGTGAACCAGGAGCTAAGGTAACTTACCTAAAAAGTAAAAAAGAGGGTCTCCAAACTCTCATCACTGAATCCTCTACATTTGCCCCATTTTGATACTCATCTTGAAAACATTTGAAGGCCAACAGATAAAAACAAGAATTTTTATCCCTATGATTTGCCCTCCATGATTACATACATAATTTTATGAAAAAGAATTTAGACTTTCCCTTTTTCTCTTCAGGGAGATGTTGGACCTATGGGCAGTGTTGGAAGACCTGGGGAGCCAGGGTCACGAGTGAGTACTTAACAGGAAACCATTTTAATGCACCTACCAATTTATTTCAGAGACTCAAAACTTGCCAGCCTGAACACTTTTTATTTTATTTTGTTTTATTTTATTTTGCAGTGTTGGAGATTGAAACAAGGGCCTTGTACATGTTAAACAAGTGCTGTACTACTGAATTGCATCCTCAACACCTTTTTATTTTTATTTTTTATTAGTAATTTTAATGTACAATTTAATGAGTCTCATTATGACATTTCCATACATGCATTTCATTGTACATTTCTCAAATTCACTTCCTGCTAGCCTTTCCCCCCCATCTCCCCAATCCTCTCCTTCCCCATCCTTTCCCTCCCCATCAAGGTCTCCCTTCTACTGCATGTCATTTTTTCCTTTTGAGTATATCTATCTATGTAGGTACATCCCAATTTTGCCATAAGGTCAACATATGTGATATATTCTTTCTTTTCTCCCATTACACTTTCTTCTTGGCCCCTCCTCCTTCTCTTCTTGCCCCCTGTCCATTATCTTTCCCTACTTAGTTCTCATCTGCTTTCATGAACTGTTTTAATAATGAATATATGTTGAAGTCTAACATCCACATAGGAGAGAACACATGTGATATTCATCTTTCTGGGTCTGGCTTAATTCACTTAAAATGATGATCTCTAGTTCCATCCATCTTCCAGCGAATGTCATAGTTTTGGCTTTCCTTATGGCTGAATAAAACTCCATAGTGTATATATACCACAATTTCCTTATCCACTCATCTGTTGATGGACACTTAGGTTGATTCCGTATCTTAGCTATTGTGAATAGTGCCAAAATAAACATGGATAAGCAGGTTTTTGCATAGTATACTGACCTATATTTCTTCCGACATATATACCCAGGAGTAAGACAGCCAGGTCATATGGCAGTTCTACTTTGTTTTTTGAGGAATCTCCATACTGATTTCCAGAGTGGCTGCACCAACCTGCATTCCCACCAGCAGCATATAAGGGATCCTTTCCCCCTGCATCCTTGTCAGCATTTGTTGATTGTTATGTTGATGGTAGCCATTCTTACTGGAGTGAGATGGCATCTCAGTGTAGTTTTGATTTGCATTTCCCTAATAGCTAAAGGTATTGAACATTTTTTCATATAATCGTTGGTCACTTATATTTCTTCTTTAGAGAATTCTCTGTTCAGTTCTTTTGCCCATCATTTGATTGGATACTTTGCTTTTGGGGGGGGGTTTAGTTTATTAAGCTGTTTATATATTCTGGATATTAATCCCCTGTCTGATGTATAGCTGGTAAAGATTTTCTCCCATTCTGTAGGTTGTCCCTTCACTCTGATAATTGTGTGCTTTACTGTGCAAAAGCTTTTTAGTTTCATGCAATCCCATTTGGCAGTTCTTGCTATTGATTCGTATGCTTTTGGATTCCTATTCAGAAAGCTCTTGGCTATGCCTAAGTTTGATGTATTTTTCCTGTGTTTTCCTCTAGCAATTTCAAAGTTTCAGGTTTTAAATTAAGAACTTTGATCCATTTTGAACTGATTTTTTATACAAGGTGAAAGAGAGGGATCTAATTTCAGTCTTCTCCGTAAGTATATCCAGTTCTCCCAGCACCATTTGTTGGAAAGGGTGTCTTTTTTATCTTGTATTTTTGCAACTTTTATCAAATATCAGGTGGCTATAACTGCATGGATTTATTTCTGCATCCTCTATTCTGTTCCATTGGGCACCATGTCTGTTTTTTACGCCAGGACCACACAGTTTTTGTTACTATAGCTTTGTAGTGTAATTTGAAATCAAGAATTGTGATGTCCCCTGCATTATTTTTTCTGCCAAGGACGACTTTATTGAATCAGGGGTTTTTGTGCTTCCACATAAATTTTAAGATTTTTTAAAATATTTCTGTGAAGAATGTCATTGGGATTTTGACGAGGATTGCATTAAATCTGTAGATTACTTTTGGTAATATAGCCATTTTCACAATATTAATTCTTCCAATCCATGAGCTTGGGAAATCTTTCCACTTTAGGTTGTCTTCTTCAGTGTCTTTTTTAGTGTTTTAAGTATTTATTATAGAGGTCTTTCAACTCCTTGGTTAGATTTATTCCCAGTAATTATATTTGTTTTGAAACTATTGTGAATAGAATTGTTTTCCTGGTTTCTTTCTCCACTTGGTCATTGTTGGTATAAAGAAAAGCTTCTGATTTTGTATGTTAGTTTTTTATCTAGCTACTTTGCCAAAGTGGCTGGAGGAGATTAACTCAGTTGATAGATTGCTGCTCTACACTCTCTGAGAACTCAGGTTTGATACCTAGCACTGCAAAAACAGGAGAAGAATATGGCAATACACTCCTGAAGCAATCCCGAAACAATCATCCACTGAAAATCCTATGAGGATCCCTATAAGTCAGACCCAACTCAACTGTAGCTAACAACAACAACTTTACCAAAAGTGTTTTATCAGCTCTGAGTTTTCTAGTGGGATCTTTAGGATCTTTTATGTATAGGGTCATGTCATCTGCAAATGGGGATAATTTCACTTCTTCCTTTCCTATCTGAATCTTTTTTATTTCTCTTATTGCTGTGGCTAATAGTTCAGTTAATATATTGAATAGCAGTGAGAACAGTGGACACCCTTGTCTTGTTCCTGACTTTAGAGGAAATGCTTTCAGTTTTTCCCCATTTAGTATGGTGTTGGTGGTGAGTTTTTTTAAAATATTACCTTTATTTTATTGTGGTATATTCCTTCAATTCCCAGTTTCTCCAAGGCTTTTATCATAAAAGGATATTGAACTTTATCAAAGGCCTTTTCTGCAGCTATTGATAGGATCATGTGGTTTCTGTCTCTGAGTCTATTTATGTGCAGTATTACATTTATTGTCTTGCATATGTTGAACGAGCCTTACATCCCTGATGAAACCAAGTTGATCATAGTCTATGATATTTTTAATGTGTTGCTAAAGTCAATTTGCAAGTGTTTTATTAAAGATTTTTACATCTAGATTCATCATGGATATTGGTCTGTGGTATTCCTTTTTAGATGTATCCTTATCTGGTTTTACTATAAGGGTAATACTGGTTTCACAGAATGAGTGTGGTAGTATTCCTTCTATTTATATTTTATGGAATAATTTAAGGAGCATTGTTGTTAATTCTTCTTTAAAGGTCTTATAGAATTCAGCAGGGAATGTATCTGATCGTGGGCTTTTCTTTGTTGGGAGGTTCTTTATAACTGTTTCAATCTCACTGCTCATTATAGATATGTTTAAGTTATTTATGTCCTCTTGACTTAATTTTGGCAGGTCATATGTGTCTAGGAATTTATCCATCTCATCTAAGTTTTCCAGTTTTTAGGAATATAACTTTTCAAAGTATTCCCTAATGGTTCTCTGGATTTCATTGGTCTGTGTTGTGATGTTCCCTTTTTCATCTCTAATTTTCTTGATTTGAGTCTACTTAATCTTTCCTTTGGTTAGTGTGGCTAAGTGTGGGGTGTCGCCCTGCCACTGGACTCGCTTTGGCCCTGAGCAGGAACCAGCCACCAAAGACCCATCCTCTGGTGAGGGGGAGCCGAGCACCCAAGGAGGGTGGAGGCTTATGCCCACAGCTGCTCTGAGAAGCCTTGAGAAAGGTAGGCTCAGAGGCTTCTGCCCACAGCAGCTCCTTGCTTCTTTTCTTCCCAATGAAGACTCTGAGTGCTCTGCTCCAACAGCTCTTTATTTCTTCCTTGTCTGTCCCAGTCAATGGAATGGACCCAGACTGCTCCATGTACCACCCTTATATACTCTTCTGGGGCTTGCCGGGGACTAATCAGAGGCAGGCACCCCATACGGGTTTCAGCCAATCAGAGGGGATATTCAAATTTGGTTTTGTAAAAGTAGCCAATCGGGGTGGTTCCAGAATGGTCCAATCAGGAGCCGTTCTGGGGTTTGGAAACAGCCAATTGGTGTCGAGGGGACTGAGGCAAGAGAATAGATGCCAATGCCATCTTGGGGAGCCCGATGACCCTGAGTTCCAGGGTGTAGGGCAAAGGTGACTGCCTGGGGAACAAGCCTCAGTCCTCCAAAGGACCTACATAGGCCCCAGAGTGAACTGCCTCTCTGCGTAGTGCCCTACAGCTAAGGGTCCATCTTGTTCATCTTTTCAAAGAACCAGCTCTTTGTTTCATAAATTATTTTTAGTGTCCTTTTAGTCTCTATTTCATTAACTTCTGCTCTGATCTTTATTATTTCTTTCCATCTACTGGTTTTAGGTTTTGTTTGTTCTTCTTCCAGGAGTTTGAGGTGTATCATTAAGCTATTTGTCTGAGCACATTTTAATTTTTTCATGGTACACTCATCACTATAAATTTCCCTTTTAGAACTGCCTTTGCTGTATCCCAAAGGTTCTAGTAGGTTGTATTTTCATTACAATTTGATTCTAGAAATTTTTTAATTTCCTCTTTGATTTCTTCAAGTACCTGTTGGTCATTTAAGAGTGAATTCTTCATTTTCCATGTATTTTTATAGTTTCTGTAATTTCTCTTGCCATTCATTTCTATTGTTATTCCATTATGATCTGATAAGATACATAAAGATATTTCAATTTTTCTTTATTTGTTAGGTCTTGGTTCATGACCTAAAAATATGATCTATTTTAGAGAAAGAGAGGAATATGTATTCTTTAGCTTTTGGATGGAATATTCTGTATATGTCTGTTAAGTCCATTTCACCTATTATGATATTTAACTCTGAAGTTTCTTTCTTGATTTTTTTCTCTTCCTGTTCTATTTTTGATAGTAAGGTATTGAAGTCACACACTATTATTATATCTGGACCTATCTGTCCCTTTAAGTCCAGTAATGTTTTTTTAAACAAAGTTCAGTACATATATATTTATAATTTTTATACCTTCTTGGTCAGTTTTTCTCTTTATTAATATATAGTGACCATCTTTGTCTCTTTAGTTTTAACTTGAAGTCTACTTTGTCTGATAAATGGCAACTACTCCTCTTCTGTTTTTCAGCTTCCAGTTGCTTGCTACATCAATTTCCATCCTCTCACTTTCAGTCTGTGGGCATCCTTGACAGTGAGATGTGTTTCCTGCAGACAATAAATGATCAAGTCTGTTTTTCAAGCCAGTACACTAATCTATGTCTTCTAATTGAAGAGTTAAGACCATTTATATTTGAGGATATTATTAATAGAGATTTGCTGGTTGTTGTGTTGGGTATATTGCTGGTTGGTTCATAGGTCATTCATTCTTTTCTTTCTCCTTTATTTATATTCTTGGTTTTCTGGGTTTTTTTTTTAGTTAAACATGACTGTTTCTTTCCTAGTTCTCTTCAGTTTGTCCATTATTCCCATGAAGTTTATTCTTTTCTATGCTGTCATTTTGAAGACTGTCTTTCTTCTCCCTGTGTGTGTATGATTCCTTTAAGTATCTTCTGCATTGCTGGTTTGGTGGTCATATATTGCTTTAGTATATGGTTGTCATGGAATGTCTTTATTTCTCCATCCATTTTAAATAACAGCTTTGCTGGATATAATAATTTTCATTGACAATTATTTGTTTTCATGGATTTAGGCATATCTTTCCATTCTTTCCTAGAATTTAGGGTTTGTTCTGAGAGGCCTGATGTAATTCTGATGAGTTTTCTTTTGTATGTGAGTTGATGTCTTTCTTTTGTAGCTTTTAATATTGTTTCTTTGTTCTGTAATCTTGGCATTTTAATTATGTTTTGTGGGGATGTTCTTTTCAGGCCATGTCTGTTGATATTCTATATGCCTCTTGTGGTTGGCTGTCCATTTTTCCCCCGTAGATTTTGGAAGCTTTCTGCTATAATTTCATTAAGTAAGTTTTCTATGCCTTTAGTTTTTATCTCAGCTATTTCTTCTACCTCATGGATTTTTAGGTTTGGTCTCCTGACCATATTCCAAGATTTGTGAAAATTGTGGTCATGTTCTTTTATTCCTTTTTCTTTGTTGATATCTGAATGTAGTATCTCCTCAACATTATCTTCCATCCCAGATATTCTGTCTTCTGCTCAATCTAGACTACTGGTGATAATTTCCACTGTGCTTTTTATTTGGTTTATTGAGTTCTTCATTTCCAACATTTCTGTTCTTTTTTTTTTCAAAATCTCTATTTCCTTGCTGAATTTTTTCTCCATTTTGCTGACTTTGTCTTCTAAATTGTTGACTTTCTGACATAGATTCTGTATTGATTTCCTTCTTTGTTCATTTGTTTGTTTGTGTGCTCCTTAAAATCATTGATCATTTTTATAAGTAATCTTTCAAATCCTTTTTTTTAACTGTTAGTGTTTTATTTTATTCTTTATTGGAAATTTTTAATGTACAACTTAATATGTTTCATTCTGACATGCATTTCATTGTGACATTTCCATATATGTGTTTCATTGTACATTGAAATTTTTTATCTAACATTTCTACTGTTTTGGTATCTTTGGGTTCAGTGGTTAAGGAATCATGGTTTCTTGGAGAAAATGTATTGCCTTGTTTTTTCATGTTTCTCATGTCTCTAATTTATGATTTGTGCATCATGTTTTATTTGGGGGTCTTCCTAGTGAGTAGTTTCCTCTTGAGATCACACACTGCAGTTGCAGTCCCAGAGAGGAAGACAAACCACTCTATCAGTTACAGTACCTGACCAAACCAGATATAGAAACATATTTAAAATCACTTAATGCCAATTGCTGCATCACCAATGCCCATAGACCAGAGAATTGCAATAATAATATTGAGTAGTCTGTGAGGTTACAAAATACTTAGGTTGGAGGTATAAATAGTATTTGCCTGAAGTATGAAGGGGGAGCAGAGATGAGGGAAACAGGAGGATACCTCAAGAGTACAGAAAAAGAAAGGAAAAAGACAGTCTAGAAAGGAAATTAATGTTAAGAAGAGAGAGGGAAAGGAGCTAAAGATAAAAAGAGATGATTGCATGATAAAAAAAAAGATACATAAACTGAATAAGGTAAACATAAGCAGAGCAATAAGAAGAAGTAATACTAAAAGATTTAAAGTATAGTAAATAGAAAAGGAGAGCTACATAAAAAGGCAGGGAGGCCAAAATAGATAGATTTTTTCTTTTTCTTTCTTTTTTTTTTTTTTTTCTGGT
>VMDO01004130.1:92594-97594 GCA_007922755.1 Pedetes capensis
TTTTTTTTTTTTTTTTTTTTTTTTTTTTTTTTTTTTTTTTTTTTTTTTTTTTTTTTTTTTTTTTTTTTTTTTTTTTTTTTTTTTTTTTTTTTTTTTTTTTTTTTTTTTTTTTTTTTTTTTTTTTTTACTTTTTTTTACTTTTTGAGACAGGGTCTTGCTAAATTACACAGACTGCCTCTGGTGTCAAACTTGCGATCCTCCTGCCTCTGCCTCATGAGTCACTGGGATTACAGGTGTGCACCACTGCACCTGGATCCAAGAAAAAATATTTTAATATAGAAATTATATTAGAAATAAAGGAAGTAGAGAAATGAAAATTAACACTGAAAAGATGATAAATATAAAATAAAAAGAAAAAATAAACAAAACAAAACAAAAAGAGAAGTGTACACCAACTTGCTCCCTCCTCTAACACTCCAGTTTCTCTGGGTGCTGAAGCAGTATGATCTTGAGCCCCAGATCTGAGACAGCTTGTGCAATTCAATGTGATCCTGTCTCTGGTCAAAAATAAGAAAAAGGCTGGGGATACTACACAATGGTACCTCAATTGCCTAAGCAGGGCATGAAGGGGAAAAAGGTAAAGAAAAACAAAAACACACAAATAAGGCCCCAAACAGATTTAAAAGAAAGAGAAAGAAAGAAAGGAAGGGAGAAACAAAGAAAGAGAGGAAGGAAGGAAGGAAGGAAGGAGGGAGGGAGAAAGAAAAAGAAAGAAAGAGAGAGAGAAAGAAAGGAAGGAAGGAAGGAAGGAAGGAAGGAAAGAAAGAAAGGAAGAAAGAAAGGAAGGAAGGAAAATAAAAGAAAGAAAAAAGAGAGGGAGGGAGGGAATGAGTGGGAAGGAGGGAAAAGTTACTGGAAGAGCTTCTTTCTGTGGCCTCTATTGTTGGAGTCTGTTAGGGGCAGGTAGTGATCAGTTAAGGATGGAGTCTTTTATCTGGCCATGGCTCAGAGTTGACCATCTCCATAGTTCCCCCCAAGGGATGGAAATTTCTCCTTTCCCCAGCGGGCTAGGGTTTAGCTCAGTAATGACATGTGCAAAGAGCTGGAGATAAAAAACCAAAAGGGAAGAACATGCTCTGTTTTTCACAAGCTTGAAGAATTGAAGAAAAAATTCGGGCCTCAAGTGGTAATACTGAAGGATTCTCCATGCAAAATATTAAACGACACAGAAAGCATCAAAAGAAGATGGAAGGAATACATAAAGTCGTTACACCAAAAAGAATTGGTAGATGATCAACCTTTTCAAGAGGTTGCATATCGTGAAGAACCAATGGTACTGAAGGACAAAGCAGAACCTGCCCTGAAGGAATTGGTAAAACACAAGGCTCTGGGCATTGATGGAATACTAATAGAGATGTTTCAACAAACAGATGCAGCACTGGCAGTGTTCACTTGTTTATGCCAAGAGATTTGTAAATCACCTACCAGGCCAACTAACTGGAAGAGATCCATATTTGTGCCTATTCCCAAGAAATAGGATCCAACCAAATGTGGAAATTATTGAATAATATCATTAATACCACATGCAAACAAAATTTTGCTTAAGATCATTCAAAAGTGACTGCAGCAGTATATATACAGGGAACTGTTAAAAAATCAAGTTGAATTCAAAAGAGGGCATGGAACCAGAGATATCATTGCTGATGTAAGATGGATATTAGCCAAAAGCAGAGAGTACCAGAAAGATTTCTATGTTTTATTGACTGGGCAAAGGCCTTTGACTTTGTGGATTATAACAAATTATGGATAACATTACAAACAATGAGAATACCAGAGCACTTAATTGTACTCATGAGGAATCTGTACATGGACCAGGAGGCAGCCATTCAAACAGAAGAAGGAAACACTGCATGGTTTAAAGGTAAGAAAGGTGTGCATCTGAGCTATATCCTTTCACTACACTTCTTCCATCCCTATACTAAGCAAATAGTCCAAGAAGCTAGACTTTATGAAGAAGAATGTGGCATCATGATTGGAGGAAGACCCATTAACAACCTGCATTATGCAGATGACGCAACTCTGCTTGCTGAAAGTGAAGAGGATTTGAAACATTTACTAACAAAAATTAAAGGACACAGCCCTCAGTATGGACTGTGCCTGAACATCAGGAAAACAAAAATCTGTACAACGGGGTCAGTAAACAACTTCATGATAAATGGAGAAAAGATTGAAGTTGTCCAAGATTTTGCTTTACTTGGTTCTACAATCAACACCAGTGGAAAGCAACAGTGAAGAAATCAAAAGATACATTGCATTTGGCAAAACTGTCACAAAAGACCTCTTTAAAGTTTTGAAAGCTAAAGATGTCATATTGGAGACAAAGGTACATCTTGACTCATGTCATGCATTATATGGTTGTGAAAGCTAGATCTTGAGTAAGGGAGACAGGAGAATAACTGATGCTTTTGAATTATGGTGCTGGAGATGAATATTAAATATACCATGGACTGCCAAAAGAACCAACAGATCTATCTTAGAAGAAGTGCAACCAGAGTGCCTCTTGGAAACAAGGATAGCTAGAATGTGTTTTACATGTTTTGGATATGTTGTCAGGAGGGACCAGTCTCTGGAGAGGTACTTCATGTTTAGGAGAGTGACAGGTCAACAAAAAAAGAGACCCTCAACAACATGAATTTACAGAATGGGTGCAACAATGGGCTTAAACATATAAAAAATCGTGAGCCTGGAACAGAATGGGGAGTGTTTCCTTCTGTTGTACATATGGTCATTGTGAGTCAGACCCAACTCAAGGACACCTAACAATAACAACAACCCCAACACCAGTGGGTGGGGTTTGCTTTTGGGCCACTTTCCCAAGCCTCATGATGCCTGCACCTTTCAGCATACCAGCATCCTATCTTACTGCTAACTGCAATTGCTACCTGCAAGTGTGTTGCTTGCTGGGGTTGTTCTTTCATTTCAGGCCCCCTGGGTAGCTCAGTCTCAAACAATAGGTTCCTTCTCATGATGGTACCAGGAAGATCCCTCAGAGACATGGAGGGTGGGAAAGAATCATTTCTCCAATGTTGAACACCTCAGATCAGAAGAGCTACTGTGTCACCAAGTCTCTGGAAGAGTTCAATGCCTTCAAGGACTGTGAGTTTATCCTGTGGCACTGCCAGTCTGACAGCCAGCGCTGTCTGGCTCACATCTTTGGGATGAGGGCTCTGTTTCTCCTTCCCCACTGGAAACCACTGGAGATGGACTGGAGATGGGTCCTGATCAGTCCTTCTTACTGTTCAGTTCCTTTCTGCTATCTGGGATCAACCAACAGTCTCCCTTGTGATTTCTGTGGTTCTCTAGACCTTCTTCCTATGGAAAAGACTCCATTCCTTCCTATTCTAACTCCTTTGTTTTATCATGTCATGCAGAGACTTCCTTTAATCCACCATCTTAAACCAGAAGTCCCTTTCTTATTTTTTGTTTGAACTACAACACCTGGCTACCAGTCTAAACACTTTTAAAAATACTATAATAAACCTTTCTGATGCACTATAGAAAATGTTTGTCTTTACTTCATAATTTCAAAAAATGTACATTAAATGCTGTTTACATTCTGACTGGGTAGCATTTAGAATTCTAACCACATACATCCTTTTCTTCAAATCAGGTACATTCTGAAGAACCTTTGCCAAAAATGTGGAGCCTTTGTGATTATCTCTAGTGGTAGCATTAAGAAGAAATTCATAAATACCAGTGATCAACTATTAGGGTGTTTCCTGACCTAACAAGACACATGAAAGATTGAAGTCTAATTTATGCTTTAAAAAAACCTAGAATCATGTGAAGTTAATAAGATGCAAATAAATAATTATAAATAGTTGTAATTCAATGCTTAGAGAATTTATATTAATGAAGACAGCCTTTATTTTGAGCTATAGAAAGGAACTTTTTCCCAAGATAACAACGTCCAAGATAATTTAAAGAGGCATTTGTTCACTACAAGATAAATTAGAGAGAGAGAGATCTTTGTACTTGGTTTGTTTCTTTTTGCCCCTCCTCCCTTTTAAGAGGGTGGTGAAAAATGGAGAGGGAAACAGAAGCATCAGTGATGGGAGGGATGGAGCAATCATTATAAGTTCTAATTAGTTTACTCTAAAATAATTTAGATATCAAGAGAACTAAAGCTACTTTAACAACTTTATAAACAGTGGTCTATACTTCTACAAGTTTGCTATCTAGTAGGTAGCTTCTTCAGGTAACTTTGCCCTTAATCTGTGGCTTTCTGAAGGGAAAAAGTATAGAAATCCTAAAAATCTGGTGGTGCTGGGATTTAGCTCAGTTGGTGGAGCGCCGCTCTGCAGTCTCTGAGGTCCCGAGTTCGATTCCCAGCACAGCAAAAATGGGAGCAGGACCTGGCAATCCACTCCCAAGGCAATCCCGAAACAGTCAGCCATTGAAAACCCTATGAGGGTCGCTATGAGTCGGACTCAACTCGACGGCACCTAACAACAACACAACAAAAATCTGGTAGAGTGATCATAACTGTGTCAAGTTGTATTAACCCATGTAAATTCAGTATAGCAAGGAACTGTATTTTATGGATGTAGTATTTACATCCCTTGAACTCAGAAAACACGTATCTAGCTATATACATTTCCAGAGCTACCAAATAAATGTTACCTTTAATTATCTAAAATGTATTAACATTCTGGAACTATCTTGTCTTTGAATTTATAACATACTATTTAAAACATCCGGCTGGGATTTAGCTCAGTTGGTAGAGCGCTGCACTGCAGTCTCTGAGGTCCCGAGTTCGATTCCCAGCACCCCCAAAATGGGAGAAGGGCCTGGCAATCCACTCCCAAGGCAATCCCGAAACAGCCAGCCATTGAAAACCCTATGAGGGTCGCTATGAGTCGGATACCAACTCGAGGGCACCTAACAACAACAACAATTTAAAACATCAGCAGAGCCATTCAAGGCAAATTAAGTCATGCTTATATTGTAAAATCCTGTTTAAAGTTCAAATAGAAATAAACGTATGCAAACCTCCTACT
>VMDO01004130.1:102594-130333 GCA_007922755.1 Pedetes capensis
GACTTTAAAACAGCATTAGCTTGGATTTCTAAATCTTTAGATTTATAAACTGATTCTATAAAATGCATTTGTATATTCATAAATTCATCAGAGTTTTTTTAGTACTTTCTGTGAGTCAAGAACTCTGGTAAGCATTGGTGATTCTGTAGAAAATAAGATTTATTTCTGGGTCATCTGGTTTTCCTTACCAGCTCGTACTTATTGACTAGTGAGGTACAGTGGGAGAATGGAGGGAGGCAAGGAGAAAAAATCTCTTCCAGGTGAATTCTTAAATGTCAACAAATCCTATAATTTTGTAGTCTCTTCAGGTAGTTCTCAGTCAAGATACTTAATCTCTCCACTTTTCTTTCTAAACCTGGATATCCTTAATCTTCTACTTTCATTCATTTTTAAAACAAAGACTTTAAGTCTTGGGATGGTAAGGATGAGGAGGCCTTGGGTCTTGATGTGGTGTTTTCTTATTGATTGGGACCTGGTAAGGTCCCTTGTAAATTTTCTCACTGTCTACCCTGATGGCCTCTGGTAATGATGCCTGTAGCTGACAGTTTTCTGGGAGGGAGAGAGTAGGGTGTTTCCTTACTAAACAGGCATCATATTGGCTCCCACTAATTTCTATAAATCCCTTTGTGGTCTGCTGTGATTTCATTCAGTCCTAGCCTAGGCAATCTGCTCTTCACCCCTTATCACAGAGCTATGTCTTCCTAGAGTAGAGACCTCTCCCTGCATCTTACAAGCTCCCCCTCTTTCTGAGTTCCCATCTATACCTTACAGGGATCAAAGAGTAGCTCAGGAAAATTTAGCCATATAGTCTTCATTATTTCACTTTGCTGAGCAACTATATTGATATGACTACAAACCAGATAGTATCTAAAGAGATACTATCTGAATGCATCCTGAATGAGTAGTGAGGAACAAGGATTTATCACCCTCAAAACTCAGGAAAAGGAAAAGCTGGACAATTATGTGCCCCTCCCTTCTCTTCTCCTCTGCCTCCTTCTTCTCTGCCTTCTCCTCTTCTTTCTCCTCCTCCTTTTCTTCTTCTACTTCTTCTCTTTCTTCTCTGTCTCTCTTCCCTCCCTACCTCCATACCCCCTCCTACATTCTTGAGGTGGGGTGCCACACTTCTCTTCTGCTGTATGGTATTCTTATCCTTCTACTATCTAATAAAAGTCTAACAGTGATAGAAAGTATTTATTCTGTGCAATACAAGAGAGCCTTGTGTACTAGGTGCTTGCTCCAGGCTCAACTCGTGAAATGTTTAAAGATGGAAATAAGAGCTGGGTGTCTTGGTGCATACCTATAAGCCCAGCAACTCAGAAGGCTGAGGCAGGAAGATTGTGAGTTTTAGGTCAGAGGCAGCCTGTGCAACTTATCAAAATCTTGTCTCGAAACAACAACAACAAAAAATTTAAAAAGGGATCTAGGGGATACATTTCAGTGGTAGAGAGCTTGCCTAGCATGTACAAGGCCCTAGGTTTAACCCCCAAGTACTGGAAAATAAAAAGATGGAAACAAAGGAAATAGAAGAATATTTTCTTTTTCTTTTTCTTTTTTAATTGGAAATTTTTAATGTACACCTTAAGGTGATTCATTCTGATATGCTTTTCATTGTGACATTTCCATATATGCATTTTGACATACATTATTCATATAGGTTCCCCTTACCCTCTTGTATGCTTCCCCCTCCCTCCCACCCTCCCCATCTAAGACTTCTCTATCTTTTACTTGGTAATATTTTTATATATGTCCTTGGGTTCCAGTTCTGTTTAAGATAGAAACTTTTCCTGTGGTGATCTTTGTTTTTATCTTGTTAGGACAATTGCATGCATTTTCTAGACCATTTATATTGACACCATTCTTAGCTTTTTTTTTTCTTCCCCTTTTATTTTGATCTGACCTTTGATAGGATTTTTCCTTCTTATAATTTTGATTCAGCTCCCACATATGAGTGAGAACATGTGGTGTTTCTCTTTCTGAGCTTGTGTTCATTCACTTAAAATAATTTTCTCTAATTCCATCTATTTTGCTGTAAATGACCTTATTTCATTTTTCTTCATTGCTAAGTAGTATTCCATTGTGTATATGTACCATAGTTTTTTTTATCCATTCTTCTGTTGAAGGGCATTTTGGTTGATTCCATATCCTTGCTATTGTGAAAAGTGGTGCATTGAACATGGAGATGCAGGTGTCTCTGTGGTATGATGATCCATCTCCCTTTGGGTAAATTCCCAGTAGTGTTATAGCTGGATCATATGGTAAATCTATTTTCAGTTTTTTAAGATACCTCCATATTGATTTCCACAGTGGTTGGACCAATTTACAGCTCCACCAACAATGTAAGAGTGTTCCCTTTTCCCCGCAACCTTGCCAGCATTTGTTGTTGTTTGTTTTATTGATCTTGGCCATTCTTACTGGTGTAAGGTGAAATCTCAGAGTTGTGTTAATTTGCATTTCCCTAATGGCTAGGGATGTTGAGCATTTTTTCATGTGTTTCATGGCTTTATGGACCTCTTCACTTGAGAACTGTCTACTCAGTTCCATTGCCCATTTGTGTATTGGGTTATTTGTTTTTTGGGGAGGTTTTTTTCTTGAGTTCTTTATAAATTCTAGTAATTAGACCTCTGTCTGATGTATAAAATGCAAAGATTTTTTCCCATTCTGTGGGGGTTTCCTTGACTCTGTTAATTGTTTCTTTTGCTATGCAGAAGCTTTTTAATTTCATGTAATCCCATTTATCTATTCTTGTTGCAATTTCTTGAGCAATTGGAGTCCTATTAAGGAAATACTTCCCTATGCCTATATGATGGAGTGTATGGCCTATCTTGCCTTCTATAAGTTTTAAAGTTTCTGGTTTTATGTTGAGATATTTTATCCATTTTGAGTTAACTCTCATGTATGTTGAGAGATGCAGGTCAGCTTTCATTTTTCTGCATGCGGATGACCATGTTTCCCAGCACCATTTGTTGAAGAGGCTGTCCTTTTTCCAGTTTACTTGCTTTGCTCCTTTGTCAAAAATCAGGTGGCTATAGGTGTGTTGAGGTATTTCTGGGTTTTCTATTCTGTTGCAGATGTCTTCGGGCCTATTTTTGTGCCAGTGCGAAGCTGTTTTTGCAACCACTGCTCTGTAGTATAGCTTGAAGTCAGGGATTGTGATTCTACCTGTGTTCGTCTTACAGCTTAAGAGTGTTTTGGCTATATGTGGTCTTTTGTGGTTCCATATGAATTTTGGGGTCATTTTTTCTATTTCTGTGAAGTCAGTCAGTGGAATTTTAATGGGTATTGCATTAAATCTATAGATTGCTTTTGGTAGGATAGCCATTTTTACTATATTAATTCTCCTTATCCAGGAGCAGGGGAGGTCTTTCCATTTTTCAGTGTCCTCTGCTATTTCTTCCTTTAATGTTTTGAAATTTTCCTTGAAGAGACCTGAAGAGTCATTGGTTCGATTGATGCCAAGGTATTTAATTTTCTGGTGGGCTATCATGAATGGTATTTTTCCAGAAATTTCCTTCTCTTCCTGTTTGGAATTGGTGTAAAGAAAAGCTACTGATTTTTGTCTGTTAATTTTGTAGCCTGCAACTTTGCTGAAGGAGTTAATTAGTTGTAACAGTTTTCTGATTGAGGTTTTGGGGTCTTTCAGGTATAAGATCATATCATCTGCAAATAAGGATAATTTGACCCCTTCCTTGCCAATCTGTATCCCTTTGATTTTCTTTCTCTTGTCTAATTGCCCTGGCCAGGATTTCAATTACTATGTTGAATAGAATAGGAGAGAGAGGACATCCTTGTCTTGTTCCAGATCTAAGAGGAAATGGTTTCAGTTTTTCTCCATTTAATATAATGTTGGCTGTAGGTTTGTCATAAATGGCTTTTATGGAATTAAGGTATTTGCCTGTTATACCTATTTTCTCCAGTGTTTTTATCATGAAAAGGTGTTGTACTTTGTTGAAGGCCTTTTCAGCATCAATTGAGATGATCATGTGGTTTTTGTTTGCCAGCTTCTTGTTATGCTGGATTACATTAATTGATTTCTGTATGTTAAACTAGCTTTGCATCTGTGGTATAAATCCCACTTCGTCATGCTGAATAATTTTTTTCATATGCTGCTGGATTCTGTTTGCCAGAATTTTATTAAATATTTTTGCATCTAGATTCATAAGGGAGATGGGTCTATAATTCTCTATCTTAGATGAATCTTTTCCTGGTTTAGGTATCAAGGTGATGGTAGCTTCATAGAATGTATTTGCGAGTGTTCCCTCCTTTTCTATTCTTTGGAATAATTTGAGGAAGACAGGTATTATATCTTCTTTAAAAGTTTGGTAAAATTCTGCGGTGAATCCATCAGGACCTGGGCTCTTCTTTGTTGGGAGACTTTTAATCACCTTTTCTATTTCTGTATATATAATGGGCTTGTTTATGTCAGTTATGTCTTCTGGGGTTGTTTTGGTAGGTCATATGTGTTAATAAGTTTGTCCATTTCTTCTGCATTTTCATATTTTTCGGGATACAGTCTCATAGTAATCCCTGACAATTTTTTGTATTTCGCTGAAGTCAGTGTTTATGGACCCATTGTCTTTCATAATCTGTACTATGTTAGATTTTTCCTTTTTCTTTTTGATGAGGTTAGCCAGAGGGGTGTCTATTTTATTAATCTTTTCAAAGAACCAGCTCTTAGTCTTATTACTATTTTGAATTATCTCTTTGGATTCTAATTGAGATATTTCTCCCTTTATTTTTGTAATTTCCTTTTGTGTGTTCCTTTTAGGATTGATTTTTTGTTGGATTTCTAGTATCTTAAGCTGCATCATTAGGTCATTTATTTGGCTCTTTTTTATTTTATTGATGAAGGCACTTAATGCTATAAATTTCCCTCTTAAAACTGCCTTTGCTGTATCCCATATGTTTTGTTATGATGTGTTTTCATCATCATTTGATTATAGGAATTTTTTAAATTCCAATTTGATTTCATCAATGATCCATTGGTCATTCAGTAGTGTATTATTCAGTCTCCGTGAGTTTGTAAAGTTTCTGGAATTATTCATGCTCTTGAGCTCCAATTTTATCCCATTATGATCTGATAAGGAACAGGGGATAATTTCTACTTTTTTATATTTGTTGAGGGAGTTCTTATGGACTAGCATATGATCTGTCTCAGAAAACGTACCATGTCGAACTGAAAAGAATGCGTACTCCTCATCATGTGGATGAAATATTCTGCATATATCTGTGAGATCCAACTGGTTTAGGGTGGAGATTAGATTTGACATCTCTCTGTTGATTTTTCATTTTGATGTCCTTTCTCCAATAAAAGTGGGGTATTGAAGTCTCCCATTATTATTGATTCTGGTCCAATAAAGTTCTTTATAGTCCATAAGGTTTGTCTTATAAAGCTAGGTGCCCCTATGTTTGGGGCATAAATATTTAGGAGCATTATTGATTCTTGATCAATTGTTCCTTGTATTAAAATGTAATGTCCTCCTTTGTCTCTTCTAATTAGTTTTGGAATGAAATTTACTCTATCTGAAATTAGAATTGCAACACCTGCTTTCTTCCCTCCCGCTAGGTATACATTTTTCCAGCCCTTAACTTTCAGTTTTTTCCAGTCTTTGTGAGTTAGATGAGTTTCTTGAATACCACATATTGATGGTTTGTGTTTTTTCATCCAATTAGCCAGCCTCTGTCTCTTAATTGGTGAGTTAAGACCATTTACATTAATAGAGATTATCGAGTAGCATTTATTGTTATATATCCAATCATTACCTGTTCCTGATTTATGAATCACGTTTGTTTTGGTCCTTACTTGGATTGCACTCCTCTCAGCTAACCAGTTCTTTGATTTCCCTTGTAGGGTTGTCTTAACTCTCCTGGATGTGGTAATTGATTTACAATCCTCTCTAGTGCTGGTTTGGTGGTTGCATATCATTTAAATGCTTCAATGTCATTAAATGTCTTATACTCCTCATCTATTAACAAAGATAATATTGCCGGATATATTAATCTAGGTTGGAGATTGTATTTTTTTAGTATTTGAATCACCTGTGTCCATTCCTTCCCAGTTTTCAATGTTGATATGGAGAAGTCTGCAGTAATTTTAATAGGTTTTGCTTTATAAATAATAAGGGGTTTCTGTCCTGCTGCTTGCAAGATAGCTTCCCTGGTCTCTAATGACAGCATGTGAGCCATGACATGTCTCAAGGATGATCTACTTAAGTCAGCCTTCAAAGGAGTCCTGAATGTCTCAGTGGTGTACATATCCATTTCCTGTACTATCTTTGGGAAGTTTTCCTTGAGGATATCATTTAGTAGGTTTTGAAGATCCCCAGTGGATCATCCTTCTCCTTCAGGGATGCCCTGAATTCTTAAATGTCATTTGTTCATTCTATCTGAATTCTCCTGGAAATCTTTTTTTAATGCCTTTATCATTGATTTCATTTCTAACTGCTTCCATTTGAGTTCATTTATGGCATCCTCAGAATTGGAAATCCTCAGCTCATATTCATCCAGTCTTGATGAAAAGGATTCTTTAGCCATATTCAATTCAGATAACTTGGATAGAGTATCAAGGAGAGTGGCTTAGTTTTTCCTTATCATTTCTAACTGGGATGCCCGAACTGATTCCAAGTGAGAGACCTTCCTTTCAAGGATCTCCATGGTGCTTGTGGTGTTTGTTTAATTTCTCTTAGCATGTTTATAACCATGACTCTGAATTCTGAATCAGAGATCTCTAAGAATTAAGAATGCTTGGAGTTATTTGTTGGGGGGATTTGATCTGTGGAGCCTTCAGGTCCATCTAGCCCCTTTGTGTTTTCTGTAGGTTTACTTTGTTTGCCCATAATATGGTCCTGGAAATAGAATTCATCTCTCCTGAGTGTGCAGAACTTCTCCCTCTGTTATTCCTTTGAGATTGTGTGGTGCTGAATCTCTGGTGCTTATTAGAGTTTATAAGATGGGTATATTCTCGGCTTTTTGGTCTGTGTGGTTCTCTCTTTAGTCCACCAGCCCAACTCCAAAGGGGCTAGGGGCTAGGGAGGTGATAGATTTTGTTTCTCTTCTGTGGGGTGAGAAAGGGGGAGATCTGGTGACAGAAGAGGGGGAAACAGGAGGTAGAGGACAGAGGCTAATAGAAATTACTGCCAAAATTAAAATTAAGGTTAAGACTTAAGGGTTGTTGTTGTTGTTGTTGTTGTTGTTAGGTGCCGTCGAGTCGGTATCTGACTCATAGTGACCCTCATAGGGTTTTCAATGGCTGACTGTTTTGGGATTGCCTTGGGAGTGGATTGCCAGGTCCTTCTCCCATTTTTGTGGTGCTGGGAATCGAACTCAGGACCTCAGAGACTGCAGCGCAGTGCTCTACCAACTGAGCTAAATCCCAGCCCCCAAGACTTAAGTGTAAAATGATTAAAACAAAGACACATATATAGATTAAGAAAAAGAGAAGAAGAATAGAAAAAGGGAGAGAGTAAAAGAAGAAAGGAAGAAAAATAGGAAGGAAAAAGAGAAAAGAAAAGAAAAAAAACTCACGCATACATGCTCCCACACACATATAAAAACACTTGTAGTCGGGTGCGGTGGTGCATGCCTGCAATCCCAGCAGCTTGGGGGGCAAAGGCAGGAGGATCACAAGCCTGAGTTCTGCATAACCCAGCAAGACCCTGTCTCAAAAAGCAAAAAATATGGGCCGAGGCACAGAGTGGCAGTCCAGCACCTACAAAGCAAGCAGATTCAATACCCTGGGTTCAAACTCCCATACAAAAAACAAAAAACAAAAAACAAAAGAAAGAAAAAAGTAAAAACCTCACACCTACGTGCTCCCACATACATATAAAAACACTTGTAGTCAGATGCGGTGGTGCATGCCTGGAATCCCAGCGGCTTGGGGGCAGGGGCAGGAGGATCGCAAGCCTGAGATCTGTGCAACCCAGTGAGACCCTATTTCAAAAAGCAAAAAATATGGGCTGAGGGCCCAGCGTGGTGGTCCAGCACCTACAAAGCAAGCAGGCACAAGACCCTGGGTTCAAACCCCCATACCAAAAAAAAAAAAAAAAAAAAAAGCCCTTGTATGTTCTTGCAGGTGGAATCTGAACTGTGGACACTCAGTTCCACCAGGTGAAGTTGATACTACAGGAAACAGTGCTCCCTATAGAATTCAGGGTGGCAGTGTTTTCACATAATCTGCAGGAGCAGTCTGGCTTAGTCTTGCCGATTGCGTAGATAATGGCGGACCACCCCACAACATCCTGGGTTTAAGTGGGACATTGGGTGCCCAAAGAGACTGTTCCACGAAATAGTCTGTGTCTATTGTACTGTTCAAGAGGCAGTGGAACCTGTGGGGTCTTCCCTGGAGTTCTCCCTGTCCCACATAGTTTGGGCGCCAATTCCCGAAATCAGAGATTTCTACCCCAAAGCCTAGAGCATGGAGGGAATATGGCTGCTATCGTGGATTTTTTTTTTTTTTATTGTGGGGCTTTCTGCCCACTTGGGAGACCACTTGGGAGGACCATATCCTTTTGTGGGCGGGATGATATCCAACCACCCCAGAGGGAATCTGCAGCAGGTCTGTCCCTGCGCAGCAATGGCATTCAAATCTGCTGATTGTGTCTAATTGTGTCGCTAGACTCTGCTGAAAAGGAGTACTCTGTCCGTGTGGGGCTCAGTCACCTCAACAGACCCCAGATTTCTCCACAGTGCAGTGGGATGACTTAGGATCACCTCTGGTGTGTCTGGGATCCAGATGTATGTGTGCCCGTATGTCTGTGGAGATCGCGTCTGCACAACTGTCCCGCCACAACAGGAGGGAGGGAGCCGCATCTCAGCTCTAGCATACCACTGGCACTGGTTTCCCTTTCCCTCCGCGATTGCTCCCCGTACTCTCGCGTATCTACTCTTGTGGATCTTATCCCTATTTTCTTGTATAAGCGACTTAGAACAGCCCAGCATCTCAGGCTGCGGGACGTGTGTCGCTACAGATGGCAATTCCGTGTGCCACCTCAAACTGACTCACCCGAAACTTGTAGTTTGTGTCCCTCGGGCAGGGTGACAGTGTGCTGCCAAGGTTGCACTCCATGTTGGGTCCGGCCCCTGGGGGTGTGTGTGTGCAGAGTCCCCTCCAAGTCTCCAGGATTCTATTTGCCATCTGTGTGATGGCAAAATGGCGGCGGTCCCTCTACTGTCCTCTGTGTAGCTCCTCAAAGCCAAATCCTCAATTTCAGTGTTCGTCCAGGTTCATCCTCTATCTCCCAATCTAAACTATCACTGTTTCTATCTATTCAATGTGAGTTCCAAACCCCTAATTGAGGCTTCCCTCAAGAATATTTCTTAAGACATTTAGCCCTTGGAAATATGGATCCCCTAGGCTAAAAGGGGAATATCTTGGTATTCAAAATGATAAAAGAGAAAGTATTTTAATGAATTTTTAAAATATTGCTCCATTGCAATGAAAATGGGGAAGACTAGGCAAGACAGTTAGGAGTATGAAGAGGGAATTCAGGAGTTGTGTTTGGACATACAAGGTTTAAGGTGCCCACTAGAAATCCAAGGCTGAGGTTTAACTCACTTGGCAGAGTGCCACTCTGCATGTTCTGAGGCCCTAGATTCGATCCCCAGCACTGCAGAAAGTGGGAGAATGACCTGGTAGCCCATTCCCAAAACAATTCTGAAACAATCAGCCATGGAAACCCTATGAATAGCAGAGAACCAATAACACAGTGCTGGGCATAGCACAGTGTTGGGGAGTGTTTTGTATGTTGTACATAGGGTCACTATGTGTTGGATGTGACTTGATGGCACCTAACAACAAGACAACACCTAGAAATTTAAGAAGAGATGTCATTAGGTAGTGTAATCAGGTCAGTGGTACAATCCAGATAGGCTCTATAATTTAGGAATCATTATAATACAGATGGTATTTAAAGATGGTCAGGATGAGATCATCTAAAAAGATGAAAGAGGAGGATTCACCAATATGAAAAGGTTGGGTTGAGGAAGAGAAGTCTTTAAGGAGATGTTATAAATGGAAAACCAGGGAAATGTGCTGTACTGGAGAAAAGAAAAAGCTTTTAGAAGTTTTAAGATTTAAAAAAATGTTTCAAATAAAATGAGCCAGAAAACTGACCACTGGATTTGGTTATACAGAGGTCAGTTTCAAGAATATGGTGTGAACAAAGTCCCAAATGAAGAGAGAATGAGAGGTATGAGTAGTTACAGTAAGCATGAACAAGTCTTTTAAGAAGTTTTGCTATAAGAGAAACAGAAAATGGATTTAGAAAAGTATAGGAGAAATGAGTGGATGAAAAGGAAGGAAAGGAGGGAGGGAGGGAAACACAGGAGGTTGAAGAATTTTTTTAAGACAAGTAATTTTAAGCATATCTGAATATTGGGAATGACTCATTAAAAAGAAAACTTGATAGTACAAACAAGAGACAGGATTCTTTCAGAAGGAAGAGCCTTGAATAAGTGAGTTTAGTGCACAAGTGAGAAGGTGACCTCACACAGGGACCCAAGCCTTTTTTTTTGATAAGAAAAAGGAGGCAAACTATGTGGGTACCTGAACAGGGATGTTGGTAGGTTAGGTTTGGGAAGACAACTTCTGACTCCTGATTGCTATTCTATTTTAATGGCCTGCAGTTGTACCATTGTGGAATTGAATCCCACAAGCTAAGCAGGATCAAACTGGTTAGTACACCTGGGAGCACCAGGTAGGTGTGGGAGAAGGACCCAGAAACCCACTCCCCAAAATAATCTGCCATTGAAAACCCTATGAATAACAGAAAAGCACTAACAATAATGTTTCACCTGTTGTGCATAGGGTCGCTATGAGTCAGACACCAACTTGATATCACCTAACAACTATCTTAATGAGTTGGGAGGCAAGGGTATTTACTTCAAAATGAGGCAAGAATGAAAGTTTGAAAATAGAGATAAATATGCACATCTTCTTACAGAGTAATAACAATGATGCTTGTGAGACCAGTGTTTCTCATCAGTATCAGCACTTTTATTTTGCTTATGCAGTACAGATCTGCATATTGTAAATCTATATATAAACTCAGTGACACCTAAACTGACTTGTTTATTGCCAGGTAGTATCATCATGTGTCAGCAGATGCATGTATATTTGCACTTTGTATAGTTATGGAATACTTTTTTAACTAAGGGTTTTGTGAATTCCTTCTTAAACCAGTATTACAATGAAAGTTTAACATTTTGAAATATTATAAATGTAAGTCACATATTTTGCAAATTAAAGAAAGAAAAATATAATCATCTCAATAGATGAAACAAAAACATTTAGTAAAATTTAATATCCATTCATTCACCATCATACTTAATGGGAAACTTCAAAGAAATGAGCTAAGATTACCAACATTCACTCTTTCTATTTAATATTACTCAAATTCCCAGCCAGTATATCAAAACAAAATATATAATCTATAAATGACAAGAATTAAAGTTCAGCATGATGCTGAATGTAAGATCAATAAACAAATATAGTATAAATTCTATTCTTTATTATTCACAAGAAGTTAGAAAGCTTTTTTTTTTTTTTTGTGGGGCAGGAGGGGTGGTACTTAGGGATTGAACCCAAGGCCCCATGCTTGCATTGCAAGTGCTGTACCACTGATCTATACCCATAGCACCCCCGCCCCCCACCTCTTTTTCCTTTTTGAGATGAGGTCTAACTAAATTACTCAGACTGCCTCTGGTGTCAAACTTGTGATCCTCTTGCTTCTGCCTCCCAAGTCGCTGGGATCAGGTGTGCACCACCATGCCGGCTTAGGCAGCTATTTTTAAATAGAATTTTCAACACAATTATCAACAACAGTAAGTCTCTAGAAATAAATCTAACCAAATGTTTGCAAGAATTTTGTGAAAATTTTATAATTTGAAAAAACATGGTGTTTATTAAAGAACACCTATCAAATGGACAGATACTTTATATCATGAAATCATCATTTCTTCTCTAAATTACTTTACACAGTTAGTATAATTTCAGTCAAAATCCCTACAGAATTTTTTTTAGAGAACTTTATTGATGAAATTGATTTTAAAGTTTATGTTGAAAACCAAAGAGCCAATATTAAGACAGTTTTTAAAGAATAAATTAGGAAGGCATGAGGTGAAGATGAAAGGGAGAACATGACCTTCCTGATATTGTAACTTTTTATTAAAGCTAGGGTAATTCAGTTAGTTTTGCATTCTTCACAGATAGACAAACTGAAAATAGAAAATAACTTACAATCAGATCTATATATATTCTGAAACTTGATGTTTGACGATTTGATTATGTATTATGTATCTATATGGAAAAGATGAACTATTCAATAATTTGTACTAGTATAATTGGTTATCAACTTGGAAAACAATCTGTCCTGCACACAAATGTGCACATGTACACACATACACACAGACTTAAATTCTAATTAAAGACCTAATTGTGGAAATAAAAATTTTAAAACTTAGGGGATAATTTTATGACCTCCTAGGGGGAAGTAGTAAAGATTTTAAACAAAACACTGCAAGAAACAAGAAGAAAATATTAATGAATTTGACTACATTATAATTACGAACCTAGCCACTAAACATTGTAATAAATAGAGAAAATAAGCTACTAGCTAGTAAAAGAGATTTGTAATATATAGAATAAACAAAATAATATTATGTATAAGGGCTAGGGGTTAGCCCAGTTAGTAGAGTGCTGCTCTGCACTCTCTGAAGCCCTAGGTTCAATCCCCAGCAGTGCAAAAAAAGGAGAAGGACCTGGCAGCCCATTCCTGTATCAGCCAATGAAAACCCCAACCCTATGAATAGCAGAGAAGCGTTTACATAGTGCTGGGCATGGTACAGTGACGGGAGTGTTTTGTTCTGTTGTATATAGGGTCACTATGAGTCGGACCAACTCAATGGCACCTAATAATATGTATAAAACCTGTTATATATAACTTAAAAAAAAGACAATCCAAAAGAATAGTGGGAGGAAGATAGGAACCAGAAATCCACACTTAAGTTATCCATAACTTTATGAGTAGTTACTCAGTCCTCCTAATAGCCAGTAATGCAAATTGAAATCACAAATAATGTATCATTTTGCACTCATGAGGTAGGCAAATTTTAAATCTTATAGTACCAGCACTACGGAAGATGTGGAGTAATTGGTACTCTTAAACATTGCTGTGGGAATATAAATTGCTAAAACTACTGAGGAGAAGAATTTGGCAATATTTAGTATACTTGAAGATGTACACATCCTACAATGCAGCAATTCAACTCCATGGACACCCCCTGCCCCACGCAAAAAAAATGGAGTTATCTTCTAGAGGAAGAGCTCTTTGTAGTACAGGCCACCCCCCACTAGGTGAGTGTTCTAGGAATCTATCTGCATCAGTGTACCAGCTAGGTTGTTTTGAGAGGCTACACTCAGAAGAAATGTCTGGAGTTGTGGCAGATGGGTTCTTCCACTTTAACAATGCATCTGCCCATACTGTGCTGAGTGTTCTATAGTTTTTGGCCAAAAACAGCATGACCTTGTGCCCTGCCCTTCGTATTCAACCCTGGCTAAAGAGGTCCTCAAAGGGAAACATTTTGCCAGTGTGAAGGAAATGAAACAAAAAGAGGAGAAGGACTAAAAAGCATTAAATTGACAAGTTGGAAACCTCTTTTGAGCAGTGGAAAAAAAGTCTCAATAGGCATATTGCATCAAACAGATAATACCTTGGAAGTGAAGTTTGAACATATAAAAATGAATACACAATTTTAAAAAATAAATTCTGGGCTTCTTTGGGTCCCCCTTCATATGCCAAAAAAATTCTTGACATAGGCACATGGAAGTTAACTTTTTTAATGTCTAATTTCTTTTTTCATCTTTTTTTCTGTTTTTTAATTGGAAATTTTTAATGTATAACTTAATGGCTATCATTGTGACATATATTTCATTGTGACATTTCCATATATGCATTTCATTGTACATAGCTCACATAACTTCCCTCTTATCTCTCATGACTCTCCTACCCTATCCCTACCCCACCACCAATGTTCTCCTTTCTACTTGCATATCTTTTTGTGAGAATATTTATCTATATATGTGCATCCTGATTTTGATTTAAGTACAAACTTTTTTCTATCATGATTTACCTTTGTACATTCTCAGCAGTATTAGATGAGTGATCTAGTGTGTTTACATTATTGACAGTGTTTGGTATTATTACTATTATGTTTTTTTATTTTAGCTATTCTTGTAGGGTTTTATTTTTTCTATCTTACCCTTTTTTTCCACAATACTCATAAAGGTGTCCTGTTTACATTGAGGTTGACCTCTCCCTCTTCATCCCTTCTCATTGACCCTCCCACCCCTCCTGTCTTCTCCAATCATTGCTTCTCTTTGCTAAATCCCTCCCCCGCTTTCCATTCCTTAAATTGTCCCTTATATGCTAAGTTTTTATGGGCTGGGATTGAGCTCAGTTGGTAGAGCACTGCACTGCAGTCTCTAAGGATCTGAGTTCAATTGCCAGCACCACAAAAATGGGAGAAGGGCCTGGCAATCCACTCCCAAGGCAATCTCGAAAAAGTCAGCCATTGAAAACCTTATAAGGGTCACTATGAGTCCGACTCAATGGCACCTAACAACAGTGCTAAGTTTATTTGACCTTTTTATTATGCTTCAATTTATGTATAGGATTTTTTCCTTCCTTTAAGTTTGATTCAGCTCCCACATATGGTGAGAACATATGATATTTCTCTTTTTGGGCTTGTGTTCATTCACTTAAGATTCTGAAAATCTTATGTTCTCCAATTCCATCCATTTTGCTGCAAAAGACATTATTTCATTTTTTTAAATTGCTAAGTGGTATTCCATAGACTATATGTACCATAATTTTTTTATCCATTCTTCTGCTGATGGGCACTTTGGTTGATTCCGTCCTTGCTATTGTGAAAACTGCTGCATTGAATATGGAGATGCAGGTATGTCTGTGGTATTATGACTCATCTCCCTTTGGGTATATTCCCAGTAGTGGTACAACTGGGTCATATGGCAGATCTATTTTTAGTTTTCTGAATTATCTCCACACTGATTTCCAAAGTGGTTGAAATAATTTACAGGCCTGCCAGCAGTGTAAGAGGGTTCCAATTTCTCTACAACCTCTCCAGCATTTGGTGATATTTGTTTTATTGATCTTGGCCATTCTTATTGGAGTAATTCAGCAACATATTAAGAAGATTGTTCACCATGACCAAGTGGGATTTATTCCACAGATGCAAGGCTGGTTCAACCTACGAAAATTGATTAATGTAATTCAACATATCAAGAGGCTTGCAAACAAAAATCACATGATTATCTCAATCGATGCTGAGAAGTCCTTTGACAAAGTACAACACCTTTTCATGATAAAAACCCTGGAGAAGATAGGCATAACAGGAAAATATCTGAATATCGTAAAGGCCATTTATGGAAGTTTATTTATTGAAGCACTGACTGTAACAGAAAAAAAATAATCATTAGGAAAAATGGTTAAATTGTGGATCAATGGTAACATGGAATCCTGTAGCCATAAAAAAAAAGTGAAAAGATTAAAAAAACACCAAATAATTGTAAAAGAAAAATGTGTTTTAAAAAATTTCAGAAGAGGTCGGGTGCCATAGCACATGCCTATAATCCCAGTGGCTCAGGAGGCAGAGGCAGGAGGATCGCAAGTCCAAGACCAGAGGCAGTTGGTGTAACTTAGTGAGACCCTGTCTCAAAAAAAAAAAGTAAAACAATGGGTTGCAGGTGCAGCTCAGTGGTACAGCCCTTGCAAAGCATGCAAGCGCAAGGCCCTGAGTTCAATCCCCAGTCCCGCAAAAAAAAAAAAAAAAAAGATTTTCAGAAGAATACATAAAGTATGATACTGTTTGAGGTTTTAAAAGATGCAAAATAATGATATATTTCTTGGGGATACACAAAAATGAAGAAACACATGAGACTAATAAACAAATCCAAGGCAATGATTATACCTGAGTCAGGAAGGAGGATATTGTATTTGGAAAGATATATGTGAAAATGTGTCTTCAATTATGGATACATATGTTAGTATTATTTCCTAAAGTGCATGATGATTACATGGATTTTCATTGTTTTTCCTTTATATATGTAAATAATGCATAACATATATTAAAAAGAGCTGAAGACAATGAAAATGAATATTTGTTGCCCTCTTCATATAAGTCTAGGCCTTTCTAAGCTTTATATTCTTTATCTCATTTAATCTTAGTAGCTCTTCCAAGAGGTTTTATTATAGCCCTTTAATTTAGGAAGGAAAAAGAGGCCTTTGGAAATTAATCTGCCTAAGGCTATATAGTTATTAAATGCCAGATCCAGAATAGTCTGATTTTAAAAGCTTACACCCTTATCCTCTGTAAAGATTAATGAGCCTCTTTTTTAAAGTCCTTGTTGTTGTTAGGTGCCGTCAAGTTTGTGTCCAACTCATGGCAACCCTATGTACAACAGGTGAAACACTATTGTCATGCTTCTCTGATATTCATAGGGTTTTCAATGGCTGCTTGTTTTTTGGGAGTGGGATGCTGGGTCCTTCTCCTGAGCCTACAGCAACTGGTGTTCCCAGGTGGTCTCCTATCCAAGTACTAACTATCCCCGACCCTGCTTAACTTCAGAGATCTGACAGGAACAGTTGTCACAGTGGTACGGCTACAGGCTTTTTAAAGTCCTTATTACCTACAACGTTCTCAGAAAAGTGCAACTATCATTTCCACCTCTGGATGAAGCTGTAAGTACAGCAATAGAACATAAGTGCTTTAGCCTCTAAATTCAGTGACTTTCTTGTGGCTAAAAGAGCATTTGCTTGAGAGCATAGGGCATGAGTCATTTCCTTAGGTATCTGTTTATTCGTTCAACAAATATTTATCAAGAGCCTACATACCACAGTGGTAAACCACAATTTATTTCTTGTCTGCATCAGTTTGCCAAGCTTTGGGGACACAAATTTGAAATTTCCATTTTTATTTCCAACTAATGAAAAGAAGACTGTGATTAATTGTTAGCCATTTTAGAAGCAACTTGGCTTACTATGGACCACACTTAAACATAATCATTGTTGATCTGAAAACTCATATGAAATCCCTCTTTTTACTCAAAAAAAAGCATATGGAACTTTTATTCTATGCTAAAAAAAGTACCAACTGAAATGAAAATATTGTTTTAAACAGTTTCATATGACTACGTCCTTTTTCTCCCTGTATTTTCTTCTTTCCTTTTTCCCCACAGATCACAAAATATCTCTTCAGTCCTCTCCAATGAGACTTTGAGATTTTTCTTGACCATTCTTCCAACACAATGCTATATTCATAGTAGCCCACAAAAGTGCTAAAGTAAATGTATTTGAGTTTAATTACATTCTCATGAATCAAAATGAATATACTGCAGCAAAGTAATTTTCTTCCTAAAGAACAATTTAATTTTTCCTATCTTATCCCGTTTGTGTGTCTAAACTTTAAAGCTGGTAACAGCTATGCCTTTAAATCCCTGTGGCCTCTTTTTAAATAATTACACAAACATAATGTTGTTGAAAAGTAGCCTTCATTTTACTTAGTGTTCAATTCAGCGGCTATCTAATATTCAAACACTTTTTTTAAAAAACAGGGTCTTGTTATATAAAGCTCAGGATGACCTCAAATTCACAGTCCTCCTGCCACAGTCTCCAAAATGCTAGGATTATAGGCACATGCTACCATGCCCAGTTCACCACTCTTTTCTTTAACTATTTATTTCTTTTTTATATTCAATGTCCAGGGACCAGAAGGAATTGTGGGAACACCAGGACAAAGAGGTCGTCCAGGAAAAAAGGTAATTTTTTATGTCTTTTTGTGCTGTTTTCCTTTCTTATGTGCTCAGAGCTCCATGGAATGCTGTAATCTTTTGTTTTGTTTTTGTGCTAGATATAAAGTAATAAAGATTTATAAATTTGGCCTTAAAAGACATACTTGGAGCTGGGCACTGGGGCACAGGCCTGTAATCCCTGTGACTCAGGTAGCTGAGGCAAGAGATTTAAGGCCAGAGGTAGCCTACATAACTTGCTGAGACCCTGTCTCAAAAATAAAAAGTAAAGGGGCTAGGGTGAAACTTAGTGGTAGAGCACTTGCCTAGCATGTACAAGGCCATGGGTTCAACTCCCCAGTACTGAAAAATAAACAAGTAAATAAGTAAAAGATGTACTTGCATAAATTAATGTTTAATTCTAGTTAGGAATACATATTACCTTTATTATTTGAAGGGAAATTTTCCATTTTGCAGTTTGAAAAGAAAATCTTTGCGTTTTCTTTGTCTTCTTTTTTTTTTCCCAAAAACTCTTTTAACAGATGATGGGCAAGAAAAGAAGATAAAATGAAAATATTGTACAATTTGTGCTATTTGATAACAATGTTAGTAAAACATTTCAGGGAAAAGACTGAGATTATAGTTGTTTCTGGGTTTATTATTAATGTGCTTTTCTAAACTGAAAAGCCTAAAGATTGATTTTTATCTTTCTTATGTAATGTTGTTAGGTGCCGTTGAGTCATGTACGACTCATAGCGACCCTCATAGGGTTTTCAATGACAGATTGTTTTGGGATTGCCTTGGGAGTGGGTTGCCATGTCCTTCTCCCATTTTTACAGTGCTGAGAATTGAACTTAGGACCTCAGAGACTGCAGAGCAGAGCTCTACCAACTGAGCTAAATCCCAGCCCCACTTCTTATGTAATAAGAACCAGAAATCAAGAATATTTTTCAAAGCTGAGAGCGGTGGCTCATGCCTACAACCCCAGCACTTCAGCATGTAGAGGCAGGAGGATTGCAAGTCAGAGACCAGAGGAAATCTGCATAATTGAGCAAGACCTTGTCTCAGAATAAAAAGTAAAAAAATGAGGTGGAGGTACAGCTCAGTGGGACAGTACTTGCAAAGCATGCAAGCGCAAGGCCCTGGGTTCAACACCCAGAACCAAAAAAATATATATTTTTCCTTTGCTCACTTTGTATTTTTCCAAAAAAATCTCAATACATTTTTAAAGTTCTAATACATCATAAAAATTTCTCTTTGATAAGATTAATAATTTGTTTTTATATTAAAGAAGCATAGGAACAATTTTCCCATTAAACTATGACAGTTTAGAATATATTCACTATAATTACCTTCAAATCACACCATATTCTAGTTCCCAGAATTAAATTCTTGCATTTCCGCAGGTATATACCCAGTTCAATCATACTCAGAATTTTAGGACAATACAAGGGATAATAAAACATAACAAGAAATGAAGTAACTGTTATTTGCCATTTGCGCCCATGAAAATAACCCCAATATTGAAGTCTCTTTCATCATACATAGTATCATATCTAAAATCAACCTTAGGGCTAGCTCAGTGGTAAGATGCTTCCCTAACAGGTCCTGAATTCAATCCCCAGTACAAGGGGGAAAGAAAAAAAAAACACACCACCAAGAAATCCATTGTAAAAATCACCATTAGAGACAGTGCAGGTCTTTACAGCTTATATCACTAGAAAACTAAAATTAAGCCTGTGAACTGTTAGAAATATCAAAAATGTCCTGACCAATTGTGGTCACAGTTTAGCTTTTCTCTTGTCTTCCCAAGTATCAATAAGAGAACAGATTGGTCCCTACTTTCAGAAAATGAATAAAACCAATGTTGCTTAAGAGTTGCTGTATTTTGGTGCTAGATAAGGGCCACTCAGCATATTTTATAAAAATATTACAGACACTCGAAGACTTTTTTTTTTATTAGACTGATCTTTGTGATGCTGAAATTTCTATGTCTCTTTGGACATAGGGCCCATATTTTCTCATGATAATAATACATGCATGTATACAGACAGATAGACATATATAGCAAAATTTGAAATTAAAATGTTAGTTGTTGCTGTTAGGTGCCGTCAAGTTGGTGTCCAACTCATAGAGACCCAGTGTACAACAGATGAAACTATTGTCAGTGATTCTCTGCTATTCATAAGGTTTTCAATGGCTGATTGTTTTTTGGGAGTGGGTTGCTGGGTCCTTTTTCCAAGGCTACAGCACCTGGTATTCCCAGGTGGTCTCCCATCCAAGTACTAACCAGGTCCAACCCTGCTTAGCTTCTGAGATCTGATGGGATCGGATGTCACAATGGTATGGCTTGATTGGTCAAAATTATCTTTTTAATCTTTTTTCCAACATTACTTTTACTTTTCAAATAACTTATGTGGTGATGTTGTTATTGTTGTTAGGTGCCATCAAGTCGGTATCCGACTCATAGCGACCCTCTGTACAACAGGGGAAACACTATTGTCAGTGCTTCTCTGCTGTTCATAGGGTTTTCAATGGCAGATTGATTTTGGGGAGGGGGTTGCCAGGTCCTTCTCCCAAGCCTGCAGCTTCTGGTGTTCCCAGGCAGTCTTCCATCCAGGTACTAACCAGGCCCAACCCTGCTTAGCTTCCGAGATCGGATGCCACAGGGCTACGGCTGCAGGCTATGTGGTGATAGTATGCTGTTATTGTTAGTGGTGGTCTGTAGCCCTGTTAACTGAAAGCAAAGTTTATAATTTACAGAAATTTGCTTATTAAATACCCTGTGTAGTCATTAATCTAAGTACAAATTTGTTTTCTCTCACTTTTCTCCTATCCTGATGTCATCCACAGGGTGACAAAGGACAACTAGGATCCATAGGAGAAGTTGGAAGCAGGGGTGCTCCTGGACAAATTGGAGAAAGTGGACCTAAGGGTGCCAGAGGAACTAGAGGTGCTGTGGTCAGTATTTGATTTGTGTCCAAAACTGAGTCATTATGGATGGAAAGGAAATGTATCCATGCCCTTAAAGCTTCATCTTTTGATTAACTTTACAGGGAAGGCAGTGGTTCCATTGAAAATAATCTATCTCCATGGGACATGGAGAATTGTAAGCATTCCACAGCACTTAAATGGCTTAGTGGTTTCTGGACATGAAAAAGGAAAGGGAAAAAAACTGAAAATGGAAATAAAATATGAAATGAGATTTTTAAAAATCAGATTACAACTACAACTCTAAGTAAGAAATTTTATATGCCTAGCACTCAAAATTGAGATTTAATATCTATATAAAGCTATGCTGTCATGGTTGGCAAATTTCTTTGAAAATTAGGTTTACTTGAAATTAGTTTTCTTTCTATGCTTGGACTCTTCATGCTTTATCTAGAGATCATTTTCTAACCAGCTGTGATAAATCTCCATAACATCTGTTTATATCTTTAATCTTTTGCGTGAACTTTGCACGATGTTGGGAACAAGTGTAGCATGATACTTTTGAACCTGTAATAGCAAAATTGCATTGCTAATATGTTTTGGATCTGTTCAGAAAGTCACAACATGACAGAAATAAAATATTTTAAAGACTATCCAATTTAGTCTTCTGACAATTTCAGGAATTTATTTATAAAATGCAAGTGTATTTCTGCATCTCCTTTTAAATTTCTGTCTTTGGCTTATATACTCCAAAACATTATGTAATATGAATAATTTTAATAAACATAGGAAGTGATGCATCCAAAGAATATTGTCTTCAAGTAAGCTTCTACTTCAGGTTTTTGGTTATAAAAGTATATATTGTTGTTGTTGTTACATGCTATTGAGTTGATATCCGACTAATAGCAACCGTATGTACAACAGACAAAACACTTTCTCAGTGCTTCTCTGTTATTCATAGAGTTTTCAATGGTGGATTGATTTTTGGGAGTGGGTTGCCAGGTCCTTCTCCCAAGCCTACAGTATTTGGTGTTCCCAGGCAGTCTCTCATCCAAGGACCAACCACGCCCAGCCCTGCTTATCTTCTAAGATCTGATGGGATCGGATGCCACAGTGCTAGGGCTACAGGATATATTGTTATATTTTAACATATATACCCAGGATATATTGTTATATTTTAACATATATACCCAAGCTACCTTGTAAAAGATTTCAAAAAATTACATTCCCACCATTCACATTTCATATTAACCCATTTGGTGTTTGCCAATCCAATGAATTAGAAAAGATATCTCATTTTTCTTTTATATTTATCTTTCATTGACTACAACTAAGCAATTTGCACATTTTTCCTCTGGAAGTTGCCTATTATATATACATTGCATGTTTTCCATTAGGTTGTTCTGTTTTCTTATTGATTTGCAACCACTCCTTATATATCATAAATGTTAATATATTGTTGTTGTCGTTGTTATTGTCATGAGTCTAGTCTGACTCATAGTAACCTTATGTATAACAAAACAAAATATTACCGGACAGTGTGTCATACACAATCTTTATTATGTTTGAGCCCATTGTTGTAGTTCTTATCTTTCTTCTCATTTCGAGTCATGCTATATCAGCAAATGGAGGTCCCAGGGGCTCTATTCTATTCCCATCATTAAGGTCAACTCTATTTTGAGGAGGCAACTCTTCCCCAGTTGACTTTTGAATGCCTTCCAGCATGGAAGGCTCATTTTCCAGCACTGTATTTGACAGTGGCTCTCTGCTATCCATAAGGTTTTCAATGGCTGTTTCAGGCTTTTCTCTAGTCTGTCTTAGTCTAGCAGCTCAGCTGAAACCTGTTCACCATGGGTGGCCCTGCTGGTATCTGAAATACCAGCATATCTGGCATAGCTTTCAGCATTACAGCAACATGCAAGCCCCCACAGCATAACAAGCTGCCAGACGCATGAGGGAAATGTTAATATAGTTTGGTGAGATATGTTGCAAAATATATACAAATGTTTCCCTTTTTGTTATCTTTTAATTTATATATCTTTTGCTGGATAGAGTATTTTAATTTTTACATAGTCAAACTTTTCCATCAGAGTTTCTGCATTTTATTTCTTCATTAGAAATGCATTCTCTATCTAAAGTATGGGAGAGGGACCTGGCAACCCACTCCCAAAAATCAATCTGCCATTGAAAACCCTATGAACAGCAAAGAAGCACTAACAATAGTGCTTCACCTGTTGCACATAGGGTCACTGTGAGTCAGATACTGACTTGATGGCACCTAACAACAACACCTAAAGTATATAAAAAATATATTCTTCCATATTGTCATCATAATGCATATACAGCCTCACTCTAACTCTTTAGGGCATATGAGTTTTTTTCTTGGTATATAAGTTATAAAAGATGAATTTTCTTCTTTCCAAATTGATAAACAATTGATAATATTTTCTTTCCAAATTGATAGACAGTTATCCCAATTCTATTTATTGAGCAGTTGATCTTTTTACCACTTTTCTAAAATGCTACACTGTGAATTAAACTCTCAAATATTCACTGGCCCATTTTCATTCCTGAATGTCTTAATTTCTTTGGGAGTCCATACCACAAAACTTACTTATTATTCTATTACAGTATCTTTTGAGATCTGTTAGAACAGGTACTCCATAATTCATTTTTCAGGAAAGCTTGGCTCTTACTATTGTATTATCTTTTATGTGAACTTTGGAATCATCTTATGAATTTCTTCTAATATTGACTTTCTATAGAGAAACATCATATGTCTTTTCAATTTTACTCATATCTTCTAATATATCTTCAATGAGGTTGCATTATTTTCTCTTCATTTACACCATTCTTATTAGTTTTATTCTTAATTTTTAATGAATTTTATTCTCATTGTTAATATAATCCTTTTTAATTACATGATTTTATTGGTGCTGTGTAAGCAATCTGCTTTCAAATTTTGATCTTGCATGTGCTTTAATGAATTCAGGTGATTCTTTAGGTAAATAATTATATCACCTTCCCTTATTTAGTTTTTTGACTTATTAATTACATTGATTACAACTTCTAGAATAGTACTGAATAGAAGTCATGTTGGAGAAACCTTGTGCTATGTCTGCTTCTAATGCCTCTTTGGCCAGTGTTGTTTGCAGCTATTTTTTAGAATGTACTCTTTACTTTATTACTTTAAAGAAATCTCTTTTCATTCTTAAATGAGAATTTTGATCAGGAGATGTTGAATTTTGTTAAATGCTTTTACAATATTTGTTTAGATAATTCCATGCTTTCTCTCTTTTGTTAATATGAGGAAATTCATAAATGGATTTCCAAAAGTTGAATCAACCATGAATTCCTATGATAAATCTTAGGTATGCTTTTATTATTTTTTTACTGCTGCTGGATTCAATTTTCTAATATTTTATTTAAGAGTTTTGGTTTATTGCATTTAGTTTATCTTGGGAATTTTAGATCTGTTTTTATAAGCAAAATAGGCTTATAGTTTTTTTAACGTGTAGTAAATATCTTTTATTGGGTTTGGGTATAAGAGTTGAGCAAGACCTATAAAATGAGGTGGTAAGTTTCCCAAATTATTCTGTTTTATAACAGTTCAGGACATAGATGTTATCTGTTCTTCAAAAGTTTTAACAGGCAGATGTGATGGCAGAAGCCTATAATCTCAGCACTTGGGGAGCCTCAGGCAGAAGGAGCACAAATTTGAGGCCAACCTGGGCTACATACTCTTTAAAACAATCTGAACCTGATATTATCTTATTAGAAATATGTCTTTGGCTACCTTCTCAAATTTTTCTTGAATAAATTTTTGAAGCGTTTTCTCAATAGCTATGTTTTATCTCAAAGTTAGAAGATGAAACTTATATCTGCTATTTTCTTATGATTAAAAAATTAGGACTGAGGAAAAGCTCAGTGGTAGAGCCCTTGCTTAGCATGTACAAGCCCTGGGCTTAATTCCTAGCACTACAAAATAATTGAAGTTAAAATAGGAAACCAATATTTCTGAGGATGTGCCCCTACTTTTCCTAATATTGCGTTACTGTCTACTCTTTTTCTTGATTAGATTTGCCAAAGTTTTAGCTATTGCATTAGTCAATTCAAAGTGTCTAGTTTTCTAGTTTATTATTGTATACTTTAGTATTATTTTCTTCTCTTTTCTTTGAGTTAAATGTTTAATTCATGAGTTAAATGTTTAATTCATTTATTACTTTAATTTATTTGATAAATACATTTTAAGCTACTTCTTTTCTTCAGAATGCTACTTTGGCCATATCTCTGATATTTCCATGTTAGTGTTTCCACTGTCAATCACTTTTATATTTTTCAGTACTGACGATTGAACTCAAGGCCTCACATATGCTAAGCAAGTGCTCTACCACTGAGCCATTCCTCAGCCCTTTTTTACTTTTTATTTTGAGACAGTCTCACTAAGTTGTACAGGCTACTTCTGGCCTCAAAGCAGCAATTCTCCTGCCTCAGCCTCTAGAATCACTAGGATACAGGCATACACCCTGGTGCCCAGCTTCATCCACTTATAAATAGCTTCCAATTTCAGATTTTATTTTCTCCTTAGCAAGAGTTATACTAAAGATGTTTTTAATTAAGTAGATTATTTTTAGTGTTCATTGCTCATTTCTATGTTGAATTATAGACAGAGAATGTGATATATATGATTTTTGTTTTGAAGAAGTTTATTAAAATTTTACTTGAGGCCATTATATATTAAACTTTTGTAAATATTATTTGTTCTTTTTTGCAAGTACAAGATTCTATGTATTTTTTATTATATCAAGTTTGTTCACTGAGTTACTCAAATCCTTATAACTCTCTTGTTTTTTTTTTCTCTCATTATTTGATTCATTGATTTCTGAAAGACATTATTGAGGTCTCCTGACCCACTTACTTTTTGAAGATATATATTTTAGGTATCTCATGTTTTATGACTCTTATTTTCCTTATGCATCACACATTTTTTTCTTGTAGTAGCTTCTATTTATCCATCCTTGGAGTCAAAAATTACTTTTCTGGACACTGTCCCCACACTCATTCATTTAATCTCTAAGAAAATGTTGTTGCTGTTAGATACCCAGCAGAAACCAGGAAATGGTAGATTTCCTTTCCTCAACTAGTCAGTTTGACTGTATCCTGCCCCTTTAATCTCTCAATTTCAGAGTTTGAAACTTTCTTGAAGCCATTTGTACATCAGCAATAATTTTCCTCTTTGCATATTTTCAGCTCTAGTTTTATGTCTCAGATCTCAAAATTTTGGTCCACTGATGATGCTCACTTATCTTCCAAAGTTGTTATTAGAAATAACTAACTCATATAGGTGCTCTTTCCCCACATCCCTCCCTTCTTTTCTCTTTCTCTCCTTCCCTCTTTCTTTCCCTCTCTCAGAAACAAGCATATATCATTCATCCATCTTGATCCATATGCACTAAGCTCTTAAAGAGCTTTAGCAACTTCTCTAATGTTACTTTCAGTTAGTAGTATGAACTGAGTAGTTATGTTCTATCCTATATCATCTCTGTAAGAGCTGAATTCTTACTAGTTTATTTTTACTGACTTTGTACACTTTTTTCAGACTGAAACCTGTTCTTACTAAATGAGTCTAAATTTACTAATTCATGGTTAATAATTGCAGTGTGAATTTTTTTAGAGCTGAGACTTTAAAGAGGTCATGAAATACAGTGAAGCAATGTGATCAGATGGGAAAACTCTATTTGCATGATCAAGAGTTCTGGTTCTAATACCTGGGTTAGTGTGACTTTGGCAACTCACATACCTATTCTGCTTTAATTTCCTCATTTCCTATTTGTTTTGAGACCCAAATAGGAGAATTGATGTGAAAACTTTTTGATGATATGAGTAGAATATTTTTCCTTTTTCCAATTTTCTTGAGTCATCTTTTCAAAAGATTAGGGGTATTTACTGATTAGTCTTTAATTTATATGCCTTCCCCATATGTAAAATATTGATAAGAGTAATCATAGGGTGCTAATAATATATAACCTATCAATATTTCTATTTTAACAATTATAACCAGTGCTATACTAAAACTATATTCATCGAGGCTTCTGTAACCATCGATGAGTATGGAGTTCTCCTGGATATAAAAATGACAATATCACAAACTACTAGGCTTCCCTTTCTGATATTCACTTATGTACATCTACCACAAACTTTGACAGACACAAGCTGCATTTGCAAGAATTTTCTAGGTACCAGCAATATTCTGACAACTGAAAGTATTTCTTTTAATCCAAAAGTAAGCCAGAAATATTTTTTGTGGAACTTCTGTGGTTCTAAAGAAAAATAAAGATAAAAATTGGGCTGCTTCATTGTTTTCTCATTTCAGACTAGGTCAAATTTCATGAAAAGCTAAAGAAAAATTTGAATAATAGGTATATAAGTTTAATAATTCAAACAATTGTCTATTTTCTCTTTCGCTAATATTTACTTTGTTTTTAGGGTCCTTTAGGATTGATGGGATGTGATGGAGAACCAGGAATCCCAGGATATACGGTAAACATTTCTAATTTAAGGCAAATACATAATATATATATATAAATTATAATAAATACTGAATAATAATAAATAGTAAATGCACATTATGATTAAATCTTAATCTTAACCTTCTAACATATTTTAGTTTGCATTCCCATAAAGAATAAATCTTATTTTTCCTTTCAGAATAGTGCAATATCTGATAGCATGGATTTGGTGGCACAAAGTAAAGCATGTCAAAATGATATGGGGACTATCCACTTACTTGTATTTTTATAGGGACATCAAGGCCAACCAGGACTCTCTGGGTTGCCAGGACCTAAAGGAGAAAAGGTGTGTGTATATTGATATTTTAATTCCACAGTTAATAATAGAATGTATGAATTTTTCTAAAAGACTACATGGAAACATTTTCAAGGGACAATAGAATCATTTCAAGTTGGAAATTTTGCAAATTCTAGAACATAAATATCAAGGAACTAAAAT
>VMDO01004131.1:0-38350 GCA_007922755.1 Pedetes capensis
CATTTTTGTTGCCACAAAAATTAAATAAAATACATATGTGAGGTCATATATGGTTGTTAGTTTGATTTAGCCACTCCATAATATGTACATATTTCAAAATATCACTTTATAAATCATAAATCTTTATGATTTCAGCTAAAAGTTTTTAGTTAAAAAGTTTAGTTAAAAAAGTAAAATTGATTTTTGCAAATGGATTGGTTTCAGAATCAGAGGAAAAATAATTAGGAAGGAAAAAAGAGGGAGGGAAAGGAAGGAAGGAAGGAAGGTAGGTAGATGGAAAGAGCAAGAGAAAGAAAGAAAGAAAGAAAGAAAGAAAGAAAGAAAGAAAGAAAGAAAGAAAGAGAAAGAAGAAAAAAGAAGGAAGAAAAAGAAAGAGAAAGAGAGAGAGAGAGAGAGAGAGGAGCGAAGAAAGGAAGGAAGAAAGAAAGTTTGGAAAACAGGGTGAGCATTGTCTACTCCAGCACGTAGGAACAAAAAGGATTCCAGACAGAAAAAAATAAGTAATAGAAGGAGGAGAAATATATACCATAATGATGCACATAATAAGTCAAGTGTAAAAGTATTTCAATAAGGATGCCATTGAATTTATCAGGTGCTACAGAGGGATACGATAAAATGGAGACTGAAAATGCATTATTGGATTTGACGCATGGTCATTATTGATGAGTTAGACTATACTGAGTGACGTTGGCAATCGTTTTGGAGTGGAAACAACTATGGCGAGATAAAATTGATGCAGAAAGTACTTCAAAAATTCTAAATTTTATATAAAGGATACTATATATATGAACATGGGAGAAGGGCCTGGCAATCCACTCCCAAGACAATCTCAAAACAGCCACTGAAAACACTGTGAGGGTCACTATGAGTCGGATACCGACTCGACGGCACCTAACAACTAAATATATATGAACATGCAGCTGAACCACTGTGGCATGCCATCCTATCAGATCTCAGAATCTAAGCAGGGTCGGACCTGGTTACTACATGGATGGTGGCCCACCTGGGAGCCAGGTGCTGTAGGCTTGGGAAAAGGACCCAGCAACCCACTCCCCAAAAAACATTCAGCAGAGAACATCCTATGAATGGCAAAGAAGCACTAACATTACTGTTTCACCTATCATACATAAGGTCTCATGAGTCAGACACCAACTTGATGGCACCTAACAAGAAGAACATGTATCTGAAAATGTATTTGGAAAGAGAGAGAAAGCAAAAAATGTAGTTTTTGTGCTGTGTTTTCTATGGTTATGCTCTTTTTAAAAATTTGGGATTTTCTGGAAATTGAACTTTTTCCTTCAGCATGTTGTTGTTAGGTGTCGTCGAGTCCGTATCCAACTCATAGCAACCCTCTGTACAACAGGGGAAATACTATTGTCAGTGCTTCTCTGCTGTTCATAGGGTTTTCAGTGGCAGATTGATTTTTGGGAGGGGGTTGCCAGGTCCTTCTCCCAAGCCTCCAGCTTCTGGTGTTCCCAGGCAGTCTCCCATCCAGGTACTAACCAGGCCTGACCCTGCTTAGCTTCCGAGATCTGACAGGATCAGATGCCACAGGGCTACGGCTGCAGGCAAATACACGAATATAGGATATTGTTTCTGCCCTACACATTTTAATATCCTTAGAAATTGCTCATATTTGACTTACCTCTAAGTGGTACTGTCAATATCAGGACCTCTCTAAACCATGAATATGTCCACTAAGAATTGCATTTTCCTGACATCTCAGTGAAGGTTTTTTTCATCATCCCAGCCATTGTAATCATCCCATTACCAGTATTTGAAAATATTTTTCAGTAGTTCTAATATACTTTTTAAACCATTATAAGACTACATTTAATTGTTAACTACTTGCTAACATGTCCACTATATCTAGAACTTTAATTCTTTGGGCTCCAAAGTCAAATTGCTTGTCTAAATTCTTGTTCTGAGGTTATCAATTATCATATCTTTGTCCAAACTTTTATCTTTTAGAAGACTCAATTTTCACATTGCAAAATAAGAAAGATAATAATGAATATATCTCAAACTTGTTTCAAGAATTTCACAAGTCATTATGAAAAAGTTTAGGACAAAGAAAATTTCAAAAATATTATTTATTGTTTTATATTTTTACTCCATTATATTATGTTCTTAGATCCCCAGATTCATGGATAATCTTTTGTACAAAACAAATAATAGTTAAGTGGATAACTGTAACTTGTTCACATATTCACTCAAGCGATTTATTCAACAAGGGGCTTTTGGATGCTTATATCTTCTGTTCATTGCTCTGCATACCTGACATACATCAATAATTAATAATAACAAGAAAAAAGACAAACCCCTTCGGCTTTGCTATGATGTCATCAAGTAATTTAAAGGATGCAACCACTTATCCACAATATCCAAACTTGAAATCTCAAAAAAAAAAATAAAATACATAGGATTGTCATACTCTCTAACAAACTCAAAATGAGGATTTTTGCAAACATTTTTGTACTACAGTTAAAGAGTCCACTTGGAAACTAAGCAGGGTTACACCAGGTACTCAGGATTGGGAGAAGGACCTAGAAAACTACTCCCAGAAAACAATCCGCCATTGAAAATCCTATGAATAGCAGAGAAGCATTAGCAATACTATTTCATACTTAGGGTTGCTATTAGTCAGACACTGACTCTGTGGCACCTAACAACATAAAGTTATAGCAATGCAGTTATATAAGGACCCTTATAAAATTTAAGAATTTCTGAAGTCCAAATATTATCTGGCTTCAGGAGTTGTAGTTAAATTGATGATAGGTTTGTATCATGTAGACTTGGATTGAATCTATTTACTACTGAGTTAATATTTGGAAACATGTTTATCATAATGTTCATTTAAAGAGTCTATGGAAATGTATCAAAAATGTGTATGGTAAAAAAAACCATATCTCAGCTTTAATATTGAAATATTTTAATCAAGAAGATGTGATGGAGACAAGTAAAGCATGGTGTGTCTTTCAGATTTCAGAAAGCATTTTTAGAATATTTAGTTAAAATAAAATCATAAGCCAATTTATTCTGGACATTTGTTAAAAATTGTATACAAAAATCCAACAATATTCTTTTATGGGACCAATGTTTTTTAAAGAATAAATGTTTATAATACAAAATATTCACTTCCGTGTAGAGTAGAATTTAAAAAGTATCACATATGGAAAAGTTTTACTATAAAAGTTGGGAACACCCATGGTGACAATGGCTGCTCTCCTAACCCAGCAACAATTTTTATTCACATAACTCAAGTTATGAGGAACTTCTTAGTTTTCCTTGCAACCCTAAAAAAGACTTCCCCACCTGCATCTCACTGCATATCTGTAAATAACAGATTGCACCAATTATGCTAGCGTTCTGTTGCTGTGCATTAAAATAAAATGCAGCATTGGGAAAGATTTATAGGCAAATGGCTCCTTTAGAATTCCAAAGCTGATAAGCAGAGAAGTATGAATTATTAAACTGAATAGAAGCTTTATAGAAAGGCTTGTAATCAAGCTTTGCTTGCACAAAACAAGAAACCTGTGACTAATTTCAAATAATGTTGTTTGCCTAACAAAATAAGACATTTAAAGGTTAACTTTATAGTGAAAATCTGATTCCAAGGAAAAGAATCACTGTGACCTTAGTCATATATTTTATTTAGAATAAATATTATATTGAATAAAATAAAGCACAATGTCACTGAAAGTTAAATGTTTCTGATGATAGTCTAGAATTACTTTAATAAATTTTGGGCCATAACTGAAGAAAACCTAATGGTGAAAACTTCAAATTATAAGTGAAGATTGGATAGTCAAACATGGAGAAAATGTCAGCTTTTACCTTAACTTTTCATTTTAAAAGTAATAATTTCCAAACAACTGCATTATTATTAACTTGGTAAGATTACTCCCTCTTTTCTGCAATTTTCTCCTAGGCAAATCAGAGGCAGTTTGTTAATAATGAGAATAGAAAAGGGACTTGAAATAGAACAATCTAATTTCACATGACTTTAAGCACTGCGTTAGATATAGTGGTGTTTATTCAGGGAAGCAATTTCCCCTTTCTTATCAGTGCTGTCACTTATGTTCTTCTTAACCGTGATATGTGGACAAGATGACATGTCAATTTTTTTTAAGTACTCACATCTAAAGAGTAAATAAAATTTGCCATTCCTACCTATACCTTTTTCTCTCCTTTACCACAGCCCCCTCAAAAACTTTCAACACCCTCACAATAAAACGTACTTTTTTTAAGGTTTATCACTCTTCAAGTTACTCAAGCTAACTTTTTATTCAAAGTAACCTTAGAATCTGGCTGTGGCTACAGTGGCAAAGTGAAGAATTTGTATGCTTTAGGGTAAAGAAGGGATGGGATTTAGCTCTGTTGGTAGAGCACCACTCTGCGGTCTCTGAAGTCCAGAGTCTGATTCCCAGAACCAAAAAAACAGGAAAAGAATGTGGCAATCCAGTCCTGAGGCAATCCAGAAACAATCAGCCATTGAAAACCCTATGAGGGTCGCTACGAGTCAGACATAACTAGACGACATCTAACAACAACAGGGCAAGAGAGAGATGAATTACATACTTTTTTTCCAGTACTCAGGTTGAACCCAGGGCCTCGTGCTTGCATGCTTTGCAAGTGCTGTACCACTGAGCTGCATCTCCAGCCCATTTTTATTCCTTTTTTGAGACAGGGTCTTCCAAATTATGCAGACTGCCTCTAGTTTCAAACTTGCAATCCTCCTGTCTCTGTCTCCTGTGTCACTGGGATTACAGGCCTCTAACAACTCCCCTGGATGAATTATATACATTTTTATGTAATCCAGAAACAGCCAGTGAGAACCCTGTGAGGATCATTATGAGTCAGACTTGACTCAGTGGCGTCTAACAACAAAAACAATTCATTTTGGAACCAAAGAAAACCAATTCTAGGGTGATTTTTTTTTCTCTCTTCCCTCTTTGAGAAGAAATGGGGTTTTAGTGTACACATTTGAATACCAAAACCACATCAATTTTCTGATTTTGTTTTACCTGTGTTGTAACTGGTTGCAATATTTCCAATATTTATATCATTATAGTTCTTGATTCTAAAATTTCATACAGTAAAATTAAAGAAAAATGGATTTTTTGAGGATTACTAAACTAAAAAAGGAGAATTGCAGTATTATTCATCCAGAAGATTGAAAAATTACCTAGAAGTGGCACCATATTTGTTGGAATACTTGCTTTAGAATTCCATCTACTCTGCTCCAAGGTTAAATCATAGTGAAAATAACACGAAAGAGAATCAGATGTTTTGTTCTACAGCCTAGATGAGTTCCTACACAACTATCCAAATCCACAGAGCCAAGTTAGGAATATAACTTTGTTCAACACTGACTATAACTACATAAGAACCATCTTTCCTCCTCTTCTTACCAAAAGAAACACTGGCTAGGTGATCTCAGTATACCCAGAAACTCTTGAAAATAAAGTGTCTTTGTGTCTTATTTTCATGATATCAGTTTCAAAGTTGAATATTTGCAGCAATATATATATATAACAAAGTCATATGAATATATAACAAATATAATGAATATATTTTAATATATAACAAAGTCATATGTATTTAAGACCAACAAGTTATGACATACCCTTACTGTGTTTACATCTTTCAGAATTAATTACAATTTTGTTAAATATTATTTATCTAATTGAAATGTGTGTGAATTCTGCAGTTCTCTGCTATATTCTGTATATATTAGTGCAGTTAACTAATAAGATTATTCAATTTTTAAGCCTGTCTAATCTTTTTGTTCATTCAGTTACTAAGATTAAAATCTTTCATTTTGATGAGAGATTTATGGATTTACTATTTCTGTTTTGTTAATTCTTGCTCTATAATAATGATATTATATTAATAATTGCATAATTTTTTATGGTTACCTTTACCTGGTTGGTTGACACCTATAAGTTTCCCTGGTTGGTTGACACCTATAATATTATGGGACTGGGGTTTAGGTCAGTTGGTAGAGTGCTTGCTCTGCACATTCAGAGGCCCTGGGTCAATACCCAGCACTGCAGAAATGGGAGAATGACCCTACAGACCACTCCTGAAACAGCCACTGAAAATCTTATAGTTAACAAAGAAGCACTGTCATATAAAGTGCTTCTTTCATTCTGTTGTGCATAGGGTCACTATGACCCTATGCACAAGAACAAATATTATTATGAAATATCCCTCTTTATTATTTCTGCCAATAATTGTTTCATATTAGCATGGTTCTTTTGGATTTAATTTCAAAAATTCTTTGCATGACAAATTGTGTTTTATTATTTTATTTTCAGCATCATTGTTTGAGTTTAAAATATCTTCCCTCCACTCAGAATATATATATTTTTATACATGTATCAGACCTGATAATCTTTGACTTTATAATTATTTATTTTTATAATTATATTTATAACAATCATTCATAATTATTTATAATTATTTAATGACTTTATGTGCAAATAAACCTGGATTTCTTAGCATTTAATATTAGTAAGTCCACTACTGTACCACCCTGGCATCTGACCTCCTCTGATCTCAGAAGCTAAGCAAGGTCAGCCATGGATGGGAGACTGCTTGGGATTATTGGGAACTATAGGCTTGGCAGGATGGCTGGGCAGTCCACCCCCAATGAGCCTTTGAAAACCCTGTGAATAGCAGAGAAACACTGACATAGTGCAAAGCATGGCACAGTGTCGGAGAGTGTTTCATTCTGTTATATATAGAGTCCCTATGAGTCGGACCTGACTCGATGGCACCTAACAACAACAACACAGAGGCACTATGAGTTAGACTGAACTTGACGGCACCCGACAAGAAAGACAAAATATTAATAAGTAATATTATCACTTCCCAAAGAATGTTGTGGATGTTACATTCCATCAAGTTGTGTCCAACTCATAGCGACCCTCATAGGGTTTTCAATGGCTGATTGTTTCTGGATTCCCTTGGGAGTGGATTGCCAAATCCTTTTCCCATTTTTGCAGTGCTGGGAATCAACCCAGGACCTCAGATACTGCAGAGCAGCACTCTACCAACTGAGCTAAATCCCAGATCCACAAAGAATTTTAGGAACCTATATAATGTCATCTAATTTTATTTTCTTCTACATTTAATGTAACTCTCTTCATATACTTTATTTCTACATTTATGTTCATCTCCCTAATTTATTATAATTATTGTTATCTGCAGCAAGTAGTCATTAGATTTATCCATATAGTTACCATAGTTACATTCTCTTTCTACATTTCTGTTTGCATAATTTTTCTTCCATTTGAAGATCATTGTTTATTCTGATCATTGCTTACCATCGTACTTTTAGTTTGAGATTGATGGTGATTTTTTTCTTTTTTTGCTTGTTTTTGTTGACTAAAAATAGTTTTGCTTCACTTGTGAATGAGATTTTCACTGCGTATAGATTTCTAGGCTGATAGAGACTTTACATCAGTTTTCAAAGGCTCGAGGTTTTTTTTTTTCTTTTTTTCTTTTTTTGAAGTTTAGTAAGCTGACCATTATGTCATTGCTCATTTGAAGACAATGCACCCTCTTCCTGCCTCTTAGATTTAAGATTTTCTTTCTTTGAGTTTTAGCATTTTACTATAATGATACATAACTTTGATTTCTTTTTTGTATGTACTTATTAATGTTGGTGAGTTTCAGAGTGATAAGTCATTTGCTATGTCCATTATGCAACTATTAAATCACACTTGTTTACACATTCATCAACTTACATATTTTCTTACTTATCCTAAATGGAGTTTATGGACTTTTTCAATGTGTGACTTAATGTCTTTTGTCAGTTTTAGAAAATATATAGCAATCCTCTTTTTGAACACCATTTCTTTCTAATCTTTCATCTGTGATAATTCTTTTTTATGAATTTTTACAATATCTCATATACCTCTTGCATTTCTTTGTGTATTTTCTATTATTTTCATTTCTGTGTTTCTGTGCAGACAGTTCCTACTAATTCCAGTTCAACAATCATACGTGCACATAATTATTTATTATATATCTAATTATGTATTTTATGTATAATACATATTATATATAAAAATATATTATATATATATATATATTGCTTGATGCATCGTAGGTTCATGCAATCCAACTTCTCAGGTTCTAAGCTCCAATGTATTGTCAGACATTAAATATTCAGCTTCGCTAGATCTTCAAAACATCCATTAAACATTTCAGCTGCCTTCTGTAGGATTTTCAGTATTTGTTCCAGTGAACATTAAGAATTGGAAAATAACTAGAGGGGAAATCCAGGCAGAGTGTCATAGTCAACTTCGGCATATCTCTTCTCTCCAGGATTTTGGCTTCTCAAGTTTCATCTATTAGGGAAGCCAGGCTAAAATTTCATTTTCTTGTCTCTCTGTTTTCATGAAATTGCTGAAAGCTCTGCTGGCTTCTCTGCATCATATTTGCTATCTTCTGCCAAGTTTCTTAGCCTCTCTGTGCTACTCAAGACTTGGAAAAGGTCCCAAGGAGAAACACAAGGTATAAACTGTAACCTCACTGAATCTGCACTTTTACCAGGATTATAGAATCTCCTCTCTTAAGTACTTCAGGAGACCTTGAAGCCTTCATATCCACGTTCATTTCCTGCTTTATTCATTTTCCTTTCTATTTCTCCAAATTCTTTTTTTTTCACAACAATATAATCATCCCAATAAAACTTATATTAACTTAGCTAATAACCAGATTTTGAGCATATCTTTTTTTTTCTTAGCTATGCTTTTATTATATAGCCCAGGCTGCCGTCCAATTCACAATTCGCAATCCACTTACCTCAAACTCCTGAGTTCTGGGATTACAGGGATGTCCCACCATGCCCATCTCCATCGCTACATTAAAGTGAAAAAAATTCTCTACAAAAATTTTTGTAAATATCAGATTAAGTATTTAGACTTCAACATTATTATATTACTAAAATATGTTTCCCCCTGATTTCTTTCAAATACTACCCAGTTATGTAGTACCTTGAAATGAGTTATTTTTCCTTTTTAACAGTAAAAATTTTTATGGGACCCTTATAATCTGAAGCTTTTTTTTTTTTTTTTTGAGTGCTGGGTATTGAACCCAGGGCCTCACACATGCTAGGCACACACTTCTTCACTTTCCTCCATCCCCAGCCCTTATTTTTATCTTGTTGAATCAAACTGGATGAGATTATTGGAACACTTCCCAGAACAAGTGAAAGTAAACAGTCCCTATCTAATTTATTAAGACAGTGCATATTTATAGAGGAATAAACTAAGTGACCAATGGAAAAGAATGTTATTATTGTTAGGTGATGTCAAGTCAGGTCCGACTCTTAGTAACTATGTACAACAGATGAAATACTCTCCCACATTATAGTGCCATGCCCAGCACTGTCAGTGCTTCTCTGATATTCAAGAGTTTTTAGAATGCCTCAAATAGTCTTGTGCCATATGAAACATTAATATGTGGTAGAAATACCATGGCTGATGATGGGTAAAATAAGAGACCATTTAACAAAGCTGAAACAATCTTAGCTATTTATTTTTAAATATTTGAAATAAGAAAAATAAAATACAGAAGTCACAACAGTAGATTATTTTAGGAGAGGGAGTGAGATGAAGTGCAATTTCAATAGGTAGATATAAGATTTTCTGGAATGTTCTAGGTCTTCTTTTGAGTGATGCATTAAAAAGTGGTCTTTATATAAATGAATTCATAAATGATTACAGTGTAGCAAATGTTCCAATAATGATAGTTATTAATTTCTTATTATCACTAATCCACTCTGCAACTGGGTTTCAAGACAAAAAGTAAGAAGAATTGAATGACAATTTTCATCCAATACTCTAATTAAACCTCTTAACTGTAGCAAGAAATCTAATGATGGCAATCCTATAAATCATATAGAAATCCTAATATGTATATATGTGGTAAAATTGCCTATTTTCAAATGTAAATGTATCTCTGATTAGAATATATCTACCCTGACCTTTAAAAATATAAGGTAACCTAACTCCGTATATTTCACGGGTAGTAAGATATAGTTTACTGACAAGTCTGTGACTAGAGCCAGATAGCTTCATATTAAATCAATGTCCATTGCCTATAGAAAGGATTTGTTTTTTGTGTCAATGTTGGCAGTTTAAGATTTGATCAGGACATTCTAGTGAATGAAAAATGAGGTGCTCTGTCTTCCGTTTCCCTCATACACACTGTATAAGAGTTTTAGGGAATGGTATTAAGGAGAAAGAAACTGGAACAATTGTTCCATGCATTTCACAGCTAATGATTTGATTAAATAAAACATTTAAAGCTTTATAAATGAGGATACAGATAGTTTAGTATATTTTTTAATTTAGAAATTTCCAAGTAGCCAAAACTACTGCATATTTGTTGTTGTCAGGTGCTATTGAGTTGGTATCCGACTAATAGAGACCCTATGTACAACAGGTGAAACACTATTGTCATACTTCTCTGCTATTCCTAGGGTTTTCAATGGCTGATTGTTTTTAGGGAGTGGGTTGCTGGGTGCTTCTCGGAAGTCGATGGCACCTGATGTTCTCAGGCTGTCTCCCATCCAAGTACTAATCATGTTCGACCCTGCTTAGCTTCTGAGATCTGATAAGATCAGACACCATGGCTACAGGTCACTTCAGATTTAGGATGACTTTTGTCTTGGTCCATTTGGGCTATTAGAATATAATGCGTTGGACTGGGTAATTTATAAATAGTAGAAATTTATTTCTCATCATTCTGATACCTGGAAATCCAGTATCAAGGTAGCAAGCAGCAGGATTTGTTTTATGACTGCTTTCTCTCTGCTTTATAGATGGTATGTCTTTCTTCCTCCTCATATGCTGGAAAGGGGGATGCAGACTCTTTTATAGCACACTGATTCCACTCATGAGGAAAGGCCTCTCATGACCTAACCACTTTCCAAGAGGTAATGCTCCTCATAATGCTATCACAATGGACATTATTTCAACATATGATTTTATGACAGACACCAACACTCAGACATGTACCCTAGTAATTATCATAATATTTACATATAGGAAATATTAGAGCACTTATGTCAGAAAAAATAAGGTTATTACCTTAGAATATGCTTGATCAATATACTGATGTACAGAACCATAGAATATTGAGGGTAATTTCTGACAACTTTTATGACTAAAGTATAATACTTCTGTAGGGAAATTATAAATGTCAATGCTAGGGTACAATTTTCTCCTTGTATATCAATATTAAGTTCATGACTAATATTAATTTTTAAGCCACTCAGAAAATTACAGAAAATTCTGGATTTTATCACCAAAGAGCTCATATAAGAGGATGTGCCACACACAAGCAGAATAATCAGAAAAAACATATGACCTCTCAAACCTATATATAGGATTCTATCTTGGGGCTGGGATTTAGCTCAGTTGGTAGAGCGCTGCGCTGCAGTCTCTGAGGTCCTGAGTTCAATTCCCCACACCGCAAAAATGGGAGAAGGACCTGGCAATCCACTCCCAAGGTAATCCCGAAGCAGTCAGCCATTGAAAACCCTATGAGGGTCACTAAGAGTCGGATACTGACTCGAGGGCACCTAACAACAACAACAACATCTTGGATTAAGAGAGAAAATTAAGATTGTTACATTAAAATATGTATATAACATTATGATTTTTCTTATGTAAAGAAGAGGTGGCTGTTGTTGTTTTATTAGTATGAATTAATTGAGTGAAATAATGGGCTTCATTGTGACACATTCATACATGCATACAATGTACTTTGATCATAGTCACACCCCCTCACATTACTCTCCCTTCTTCCCTAATCCTCTCCCGAAGTCCCTTCCCCTTTCCCAGGTAGTCCTCTTTTATTTTCATGTTCTTTTTATCCTATTCTAGATTCAGCATATGAAACTAAACATGTGATATTTGTCGTTCTGAGTCTGGCTTATTTTGCTTAACATGATTACCTCCACTTTCATCCATTTTCCTATAAACAATATGATTTCATTTTTCTTAATGACTGAATAATAATATTCTCTCCCTCCCTCTCTCTCCCTCTCTCTCTCTGTCTCTGTCTCTCTCTCTCTCTCTCTCTCTCTCTCTCTCTCTCTCTCTCTCTCTCTCTATATATATATATATATATATATATATATATCCACACACACACACAATTCTTTTTTCTACCACATTATTTACCTACATCATCTCTGGGTACATACCTGAAGGAGACAAAGTCAACATTTAAAACAGATACCTGCATACCCATGTTTATAGCAGCACTATTCACAACAGCTTAAATTATGTAATCAGCCTATGTGTCTATTAGCAAAGGAATGGATAAAGAAAATGTGCTATAAGGAAGTTCTAAATGGGACTTCTTAATGAACTTATTTATCAAAAATATTATAAACACTCAAAATTTTAGATAGACAACTCTTTAGGATTTTAAAAACAAAAACTCATTAAGAACAATTGAGTATATTCCCACAATTTGTTGGAAACATTGTTTTAATTCTTGGTTTAGAAATAAATATACCCCAAATAAAATACCCCAAATAAAGTAGATCCCCAAAATGATAGGCCAAGTTATTCTTTAAAAAGAATGCATTTATTTTTTTCAGAAGATTTTAATAAAAAATACAGTCCAACATCTTACAAAGCAAATTACTTGGCAACTAAAATAATGCTCAAGACTACAACTCAAAAGCACAAGTTCATGAATCTTAAAATGTCAAACTTTTTCTATGAGATGAATACTTTGTTTAAACTGGTATATATAATTTCTTATGAAGCCAATATTTAGAGGAATGAGCTGTAGCATCTAAAAATGATACAACATCTAAAGAGTGGTAGTATGCCATCAATTTGTGGCTGTATAAGCTGTGAATTATGAGTATATATAAGTACTTTATAATCTATTACTTTATGACTTTTTTCCAGTAATACTATTTTATTGGTAATTTTTAATGTACAACTTAATGGGTCTCATCATGACATTTCCATACACGCATTTCATTGTACATTGCTCATATTCCTTTTCCCATTTACCTTTCTATGACCCCCTCATCCCCTCTCTCCCAACCATTGGTCCCCTTCTGCACCCTTTACTTTATTGTGAGTATGTCCATCTAAATATGTACTTTCCAATTTTTCCATAAAGGCAACATGTGATATTTTCTTCTTTTTCCATTATCCTTTGTATTGTATCCTTTGTATTTGCCCCCTCACCATTTTTTGTTAGTCCATTATCTTTCCCTACCTAGGCTCCTTCTACTTTCATGACCTATATGTTTTAATAATGATTATATATTGAAGTCTAACATCCATATTTGAGAGATAACATGATATTTCTCTCTCTGAGTTTGGCTTATTGTACTTAAAATGAAGATTTCTTGTTCAAACTCTTTTCCAGAAAACACCATAATTTTGTTCTTCCTTATGAATGAATAAAGCTCCATGGTGTACATATAATACAATTTCCTTATTCACTTATCTGTCAATAGAGACTGTGGTCAATTCCTTATTTTGGCTATTGTAAATAATGCCACAGTAAATATGGATGGGAGGTATCTTTTTGGCATATTGACTTGTATCTTTGAGTATATACCTAGGCCTCATAGAGCCAGGATATTTGATAATTCTGTTTTTAGTTTTCTGAAGAACTTCCATACTGGTTTCTATATTTGCTGCACCAATCTGCATTCCCAAAAGCAATGTAGTAGGTTTCTTTTCTCCCTGTGTCCTCGCTAGCATTTTGTTTGTTTTGTTTATGATAGCCATTCTCACAGGAATGAGATGGTATCTTGATGTAATTTTGATTTACATTTCCATGATGGATAAGGATGTTGAACATTTTTTCATGTGATTGTTGGCAACTTGTTTTTCTTCTTTGGAGACATCTCTGATCAGGTGTCTTGCACATTGTTTGATTGGATACTTTTGTTTTCTTGTGTTTAAACATTAAATTTCTGTTTATATCCTAGACAAAAATTCCCTATCTGATTTGTAGCTGGTAAAGATTTTCTCCCTTTCTGTAGGCCGTCTCTTTACTCTGATAACTGTGTCCTTTGCTGTGTGCAAAAGCTTTTTAATTAAATGCAATCCCATCTGTCAATTCTTGCTATTCTTTCCTGCCCTTTTGAGGTTATATTCAGAAAAACATTGTCAATGGCTATGTCTTGAAGTATTTTCCCTATTTTCCTCTAGGAATTTCAAAGTTTCAGGTTTTACAATAAGTTCTTTGATTGATTTTGAACTGATTTTTATACCAAATGAGAGACAGGAATCTAGTTTCCATCTTCTACATGAGGAGGATATCCAGTTCTCCAAGCACTATTTGTTGAAGAGGATATTTTTTATCTAACTAATATTTTTGATGTCTTTGTCAAATATCAACAGCTACATGGGTTTATTTCTGGATCCTCCACTCTGTTCCAGTGGGCTATATGTCTGATTTCTGTGCCAGTACTACACAGTTTTTGTTACTATAGTGTTGTAGTAAAATTTGAAAAAAAAAAAAAAAAGAAAATTGATGCCCCCTGTGATTTCTTTCTCATCAGGATCATTGTAGAGATTTGGGGTCATTTTTACTTCCATATTAGTTTTAGAATTTTCTCTACTTTTTGAAAAATGTCATTGGGATTTTGATGTGAATCACATTAAATCTGTAGATTGCTTTCTGTAATATAGCTATTTTTGTAATATTAATTCTTCCAATCCATGAGCATGGGAGATCTTTCTACAGTCTAGGGTCTTCTTTCTTTCTTCAATGTTTTAAAGTTTTCCCTATAGAGTCTTTCACCTCCTTGGTCAGGTTTATTCCCAGGTATTTTATTTGTTTAGAAGCTATTATGAAAGGGATTCTTTACCTAGTTTCTTTCAGTGACTAGTTGTTTTGGTATAAAGAAAATCTACTGAAGTTTGTAGGTTAATTGTGTATTATATTATTTCAGTGAAAGTATTTATCTGCTCTAAGCATTTCTTGCCTACAGTCATGCTATTGTGGTTTCTGTCCCTATCAAATCTGGGAAGCTAAGCAGGGTCAGGCCTGGTTAGCACTTGGTTGGGAGGGCCTGGGAACACCAGGTGCTGTAGGCTTGGGAGAGGGACCAGGCAACCCACTCTCCAAAACAATCAACCACTGGAAAATCTACAAATAGCAGAAAGGCACGGACAATATTGTTTCACCTGTTGTAAATAGAGTCGCTATGAGTTGGACACTGACTTGATGGCACCTAACAACAACAGCAAGGTTTTTCTGGTTAAGTCTTTAGGGCCAGTACAGCATTTTGTCATCTACAAATAGGAGAAATTTAACTTATTCCTTTCCTATTTGAATCTTTTCTTTTTCTTTCTCTTGTCTTATTGCTGTGAATGGTAGTTCAATTACTATATTACATAAGCAGTGTAGACAATGGACATCCTTTTCTTGTTCCTGATTTTAAGGGAAACACTTTCAAATTTTCACATTTAGGATGATGTTGGCTATAGATTTTTCATATATTGTCTTTATTATATTGAGATATGTTCCGTCAATTCACAGTTTCTTCAAGGTTTTTTATTATAAAAGGATGTTGAATGTTTTCACATGCTTTTTCTTAATCTATTGAGAGGATATTGTGACTTCTGTTCCTGAGTGTATATAAGTGTTTTATTACATTTATTGTTTTGTGCATGTTGAGCCAGCCTTACATTTTTGGAGTAAGACAAACTTAATCATAGGGTATTTTTATGTGTTCTTGAAGTTGACTTGCAAATATTTTATTAAAGATTTTTGTACCTAATTTCATTTGGGAAATTTGTCTGTAGTTTTCCTTTACTTATGCATCCTTATCTTGTTTTGCTGTCATAGTAACACTGGTTTCATAGCACCACTGTGGTTGTGATCCTTCCATTTACATGTTGTGGGATAGGTAGCTCTATTTAGTTTGTCTGTTCCTCCCATGAAGTTTATTCTTTTCTATACTATCATGGTGAAGACTATTTTCCTCCTATGTGTGTTGGTTTGCTGTCAGTATTTTTCTGCCATGCTGTCTTAGCGGTCATGTATTGCTCTAGTGTGTTCTTGTCTTGTAATGTCTTCATTTCTCCATCAACTTTAAATGATACTTTCATGGATATAATAATATTGATTGGCAATTATTTACATTCAGTGCTTGAAATACATCATTCAATCCTTTCCTAGGTTTTAGGGTTTGTGATGAGAGATTTGATGTAATTCTGACCGGTTTTCCTTTGTAGATGAGTTTGTTTTTCTCTTGCAGCTTTTAATATTGTTTCTTTGTTCTGAAACCTTGGCATTTTAATTATTATGTGCCATGAGGGGGTAATTTTCTTGTCATGTCTGTATGGTGTTCTATATGTAACTTTTGTGGTTGAATGTCCATTCCTTTTCACAGATTTGAGAAATTTTATGTTATAATTTTACCAAAAAAGTTTTCTATGACTTTTGTTTTTATTTAGCCTCCTTCTTCTACTCCATGGATTTTTAAGTTTAGTCTATTGAACATGTGCTGAAGTTATTGAAAATTACACTCATGTTCTCTATGTTTAACTTATTGATATCTGAATGTAGGGCTTCCTCAACTTTGTCTTCCATCCCTGATACTCTATCTTCAACTTTATCTAGTCTACTGGTGATGCTGTCTACAGTTTTTTAATTGGCTTATTGAGTTCTGCATTTCAACATTACTACTGTTTTTAAATCTCAACTTCTTGACTAAATTTCTTATCCATTTTGTTGACTTTGCCTTCTACATTGTTGACTTTCAGACCCAGATCCTATATTAATTTCCTCATTTCATTCATTAGCTTGTTTTTGTCCTTTTAGAAGTCATTACTAATTTTTTACAAGTAGACTTTTAAGTTATTTGTCTGAAATTTAAACTGCTTCTGTATCTTTGGTTAAAGAATAATTATCTTTTGGAGGTGATATGTTGTCTTGCTTTTGAAGGTTTCTTGTGTTTCTGATTTTTGATTTGTGTCTCTGTAGGAGTGTTTACCACTTCCTGTTTTATTTGGGGATCTTCTTAGTGAGTAGCTTTATCTTGAGATCTCAATCTCCAGTGACACTCCCAGAGAGGAAGACAAACCACTATAACAGGTATAATATCTGTCCAAACCTTATATAGAAATACATTTAAAATGTCTTAAAGCCAACTGGTGTACCACCAATGACCATAGAACAAAGAATGGCCATAATAATGTAGAGTGAACTATAAAGTTACAAAATATTTAGGATAAAGGTTTAAATAGTATTTGTCTGAAGCAAGAATGGGGGTACAAATAGGAGAGAAAGAAGATTATCCCAAGATGAAATAAAAGAATGGGAAAAAAGATCTAGAAAGGAAATGAGTGTTAACAAGAGATAGAGAAATAAGCTAAAGATGAAAAATGATTGCATAATAAGGACAAATATATGTAAACAGAATCATTTAAACACAGCAGCATCATAAGAAGTAGTATTCTATAAAGATCAAAGTATAGTAAATACACAGCAGCAACAAAAACAACAAATAGAAAAAGAGAGATGCAGAGGCATAAAACAACCAAAAAACCCTAAAACCATTGAAAATTATATTCAGACAAAGGGAAATGAAGAAATGAAATTAACAAGGAAAAGAGAGAAGATAGAAAAAAGAGACTCAGACTTGCTCCGCCACAACTCCAGCATCCCTGGGAGCTGTGGGAGGAGGAGGCTCTTGAGCTCCAGGTTAGAAGTAGCCTGCACAATTCAATGTGAGCTTATCTCAAGGCAAAAATAAGAAAAATTCAGGGAATACTAGAGAGTGGCACAGTCTAACCCAATGCAAAGCCCTCGCATAGCAAGGAAAAATATGTAGAAGAACAAGAAGAAGAAGGAGGAGAAGGAGGAGGAGGAGAAGGAGGGGAAGTAGGAGGAGGAGAAGGAGGAAAAGGAGGAGGAGGAGAAGGAGGAAAAGGAGAAGGAGGAGGAGGAGGAGGAAGAGGGGGAGGAAACTTACTAGAAGGGTTTCTTTCTCTCACTTCTCATAGCTGGGGATTGTGGTCAGTTAACAATGAAGTCTTTTCATCTGACAGTGGCTCAGAGTTGATCATCTCTGTAGTTGCTCTCAGGAGATGGAGTCATCTCTTCTTCCCTAGAGGCAAGGGAGATAGGGCTTGCTTCTGAACAACTTTTGCAAGCCTCTTGCTGCCTCATCCGCTCAACATGTCAGTATCCCATCTTCCCCCTCACTGAAACTGCCTGCTTCATCTGTATGGCAAACTGGTTCTATGCCAGGTCACCCCCAGGCCCTCCATTGGTAATAATTCTTCAGGCCTCTTAGGAGGCTCAATCTCACACAATAGATTCCCTCTCAAGATGGCATTGGGTGATGGCCTTCTGATACATGGGGTATGGGACAAAGAGTCACTTCTCCAGTGTTGAAACTCCCAATCAGGTGGATCCATTGTTTCACCAAGTCTCTCCTTGAGCAAGGACTCTGTTTCCCCTTCTCCATGGAAACCCCTAGCCTAAGACGTGTCCTCCTCCATTCTTCTTACTGTTCAGCTCTATTCTGCTACTTAGTACTATCTCGTCATGTCTTCTGTGGTTTCTGTGCTTCTTCATACCTTCTTTGGAAAAGAATCCATTCCTTCCTGTTCTACCTCCTTTGTTTTGCCACATCATTTCTAGGCTGTTTTTAATCCATCATCTTAAACTGGAAGTCCAGAAATGCATTTGGTTTTAAAATTGATGGTAGAGATCTTTCTAGTAAGATTTCTAAGTAAGGAAAGATTTCATAACTTTCTGATGGTTTGTCATACTTTCTAATGCTATCTTGGTCTCAATATATTTTGTTGCTTATTTCAGTCTTCATTTTATGTCTGATATTATATATTTTCAAATGATATCCATCCAATCAAACCCATGAAATTAACAACCAGTTAATTTTTTCATCAGCCATAAATAATAGAAACATAAGATACTTGGACCAGAAAACATGAATTTGTATGAATTAGCCTCTGTTTTGTTTTACTTTCATTGGACTTTATATTTATCCATATTATAATGAAACACACTTTCAGCCTTATTAGTATCTTCATCCTCTATATACCCCCATTTGATTTATATGCTCCAGGACAGCAACATTCTGTCAGACCAGGTACCTCATTGCTTTACACAACAAAATTGTTCACTAAGCCTTTATATAATTTAAAGAATGCATAATTTTATTACAATGCACCTGAGGAAACAGATGATATGCATTAGATTTCCTAGATTTACTTATTTTGCATCTGTGGATTCAACCAACTGTGGATCAAAATATTTAAAAAACATTCTATCTGTACTGATGATATATGGAATTTGCTTGTTATTGACAGTATCCCTAAATAAGAATATAACAACTGTTTACATACATTTACATTTTATGATGTATTATGAGTAATTTAGAAAGAAACTAAAATATACTAGAGCATGTGCGTGTTATATGCAAAACGACTCCATCTTATGTAAAAGACTTGAGCATGTGCAGACATCAGTGCCTACAAGGGTTCCTGTAAATAAATACCATGTGGATAAGGAGAGATGACTGATACCACAGAGAAATAAATACATTCCAAATTCTATCTTGATTTAATCTCAAATGAGTTCCTTGACAGTTGTTAATAAAATACTCTGGAATGCTCAGAAGATATATTTTTCCCTTTTTATATTTATACACATTGTCACAATTTCTGCTATTTAAGCTTTTGAGTTTCTGATTAGGTTTTGGTGAGGAAGCTACTGAGTTATAATGAATTATTGAATTCACATTCAAAAGCTATGAATTGAACATAATTTTACCCAAATTACTAGTTTTCAACAGTAAAATAATAAAAAGCATATTACTAACACTTTATCATGTAGCATGCAACTTTACATAATTGCATGATGAGCCAATTTATCTGGTTTAGATGAGATAGTCATTTTGATTAATAATGTTGTTGTTGTTGTTAGGTGCAGTGGAGTTGGTCTCCAGCTCCTATCAACCCTATGTACAACAGGTGACACATTAGTGTTAGTTCTTCTCTGCTATTCACAGGGTTTTCAATGGCTGATTGTTTTTTGGAGGTGGTTTTCCAGGTCCTTCTCCCAAGCCTAAGCCCCTGGTGTTCCCAGGTGGTCTCCCATCCACGTATTAAACAGGCCAGACCCTGCTTAGCTTCTGAGATCTAATAGGATCAGACCCTAGAGTGGTATGGCTGCAGGCAATAAAGTATAAAGTTATTTTAATTTTAATTTCATATAGTTTTTGGATTTTCTATCAGTAGATATTATGACTAAAGAAGGGTTATTAAAATATATACATGATAACAGAAAGTGATTCTCATATTTAAAAATTAGAAACCACTAAAGTATTCTTATGGGCTGGGATTTAGCTCAGTGGGTAGAGCGCTGCGCTGCAGTCTCTGAGGCCCCGAGTTCAATTCCCAGCACCACAAAAATGGGAGAAGGGCTTGGCAATCCACTCCCAAGGCAATCCTGAAGCACTCAGCCATTGAAAACCCTATGAGGGTCGCTATGAGTCGGATACCGACTCGACGGCACCTAACAACAACAACAACAAGGTATTCTTATAGCTATTATACTTGTGGAGCCTGTGTAATATTTCATTCAACAAAATTCACATTTTTCTTAAACCTTAAACATAACTTACTATTTTGCACTTTTTAGCCACAGATTATAACTGTATGGATGGAAGAAACAAGTTAAATAATTTCCAAGAAGGAAACCTTTATTTAGTTTGCACCTTCTAAAATCAACTTTGCTTTTCTTCTCTATAAATAAAGAAGACCCAAAAAATGAATTATGTATTTTTATGTAATTGTTACCCCAAATATAATGCATTTATTAAAGTTTTCATTCCATTCAGTGAATCTTGATTTCTTAGAGTGACCATGTATCAATTAAAACATATTCATTTTCTAAGCAGGAACTGATTAGAAGATTTTTTATTCTTAGGAAGGTAGTAAATGAATAACTAATCACAAAGCATCACTCAGAGTTTTCTACTTACTTTCATCTTGCATGGAGATTAATAGACATAATTGAAATACCAGCTGCTTTCTATTTATCAAAGAGAAGTGAGTGGCTGAGAGCTCTCCTAGAGGACTAAGGGAGGAAGATAGCTCACAGACTAATCATCATTGGTAACCTGAAAATCAAGGCAGAATAACCCTCTCCAGAATCTGATGAGTCCCCAAAAGATTGATTTTTGCCCTACTTGGATCAGTACTCCCAGTATATCTTTAATTCTATTGTACTCATTTGATGTTCTTTGCTGATGTTTTCAAGTAGTACCAATGTTACAAACAATTCTGTCTCATGTTGCTTTCATGTGAAACCATTATCTTAGTATTCTAGTGCTGATTTTATTGTCTTTAGCAGGGGCTTACATGTTCCTTGATATTTTAGAATAAATTAATTCCTTGTTCTCAAGCTTATGCAACCTTAAACATAGTGAACATTCATGAAAAATTTATCCTGTTCTTCAGCCACCTCCTTGCTTGGAATTTACTTCCAATTCTTGTACTGTAATCACTTCAAAAGTTATTTGTCAAAAACAAAGTCATTGTCTTCCACTCCAAAATTTTCTTCATTTTTTCCTCCTGCATATTAGAATAGCTTTCTAACAAATTGGTGAAAATAAGAACCCCTATCTATCTTGACTTAAACCTTGACTTGAATCTTCTTTTCACTTACCACATTAAGAGATAAATGGCAGTAATTTCTTATACTTTTTATGAAATGCTTTATGGATTCAGTCACTACATTTCTTCTTGCAGCTACATTCCAGAACTGCAGGGCTTCTCAGTCTGAGATATTGTTGTGTTCAACCCTTATATGTCAGAATTATGTTTTGAGTAGGTTGGAGGTATGAACACAAGTCCATAAGTGTGTGTGGTCAATAATACCAAGACTTTTGCCAAGAATCTCCAAGTAGATATTTTACCAAATAGAAAATTACTTCAGACAGAAGCTACCAAGTATACCACTGATCATTGTAGACAAGAAAGAAACTTCCTTTGAAAAGCCATAGAGGCAGAATTCAAAGAGCCATATATGTGTCCAGCTTGCTGGTAGGAGATAAGTCAGAGATTCCCTCAGAAGCAGTTACAAGCAATGGACTCCAAAATTCAGTGTCATGTCTTAAGAACTCTGTGCTTGCATGTTTCACAGAGCTTCTCAGACCTTCAATTAATACTGTTTACTTCATTCCCCTGTCCTTGGCTAGAAATGAACATTTGTGAGTAATGTGTATGTAATCAACAATTTCACCTGGTAGACTGAAGAAATATGTTTAGTAGGTGATACACTATTAGCAAAAAATTTGCAAATGTCATCTTGGATGTGGTCCTTGACTCAAAATTTCTCATACAGCATCTCATATTTTAGGTCTTTTCTACCTTTCCAGGGTTTTGCAAAGGACACATAATCATTAGATTGGGACAATAAAATGGATATATAACCCAAGGTCCTATTAATGTATTCTTTCACAAAAGTCCTGGTCTCCTTAGTAATAATTCCATGCAATTTCTTCTTTATCTGTACCTTATCATATCCCCCACCCTACAGAAGCCTCCTGAACTTGTTTTTCTTCCTCCATTCAACCTTTACACATTTTTTTCAACAAAAGATGAATCATTTCACTCTTTCTGTTCTGGATATGCTTGCATTTCACTTTATGAAGTACTCGGTCCAGTAATTAACACTTTCTTCTCTATTATTTATTCTTGCCTTAATTGTACTAAATCATCCTGACAAGTATATTAATTATTTCTGGGAATCTGTTATCTTCAGTAAAGTAGATTTTGTTTTATCCATCTGTAGTTCTAGCCCTTCTACATTACTTACTTTTCTTCAAAGGTAATATGCTGTCTATAATGTCTCTTCATTTTTAATTTCTATTGTTGCATACTTCATTCCAGTTGGAATTTTTCCTACTTTCCAATGAGGTTAATATTGTCAATACCACAAAAAGACTTTCACTGTGTTCAGGTCATTCATTTTGTTTTTTCAGTATTACCTGTCTTTTTAGTAGCCTTTAACTCATTCTTTCTACCATACTTCATGAGGAGACTTCTCTTGACTACATTGATAAAACACACCCCTGCTTTCTTCCTGTCTTAACAGCTGCTATCATTAGTCTTACTACCTGTCCTTGTCTGCTATATTCTAAATCTTAGAAGTGTGTGTTTTAACCCTGGGCTGCCTTCTTTCCTTAACAAATGCAATCTACTATGATATGCTTGCCATCCTATAACCTTTATGCCTAGATCTTCTAGAACTGTATCCATCCCAAAATTTTCCTGTAATTCTGGATTGATGCAGACTACATCTTACTTGACACTTATCTTTACATGTCTATTAGACCTTTCAAAGTACTGGAAAAAAGAGTGTGTTTGTGATATCCCATTACCTATCTTGTCCAAGTTTTATATTAAATGCTATTTCTCTATAAACACTAACTTAAACATAATAAATCATTCTTTTCTGTACTCTTGTTATCTACTCAAACTCATATCATGATATTGACACAATTTGTAAACCACCTTGTATCTGTCCATCTAGTCTAAGCTAATATCATGGCTCAAGCTACCATTTTTTGTTAATTGGAGAATTGATGTAATCTCCAAAATAGTATTGCTTCTTCCAAGCTTGTACTCTGCACTTAATTATTGTCAGAGAAGTCACAGTTGTTTTTTAATGTAAATTACATAACTGTCCCCTCCTGCTTATAAGTTGCTCCAATGCCCATATGAAAGATAACATAATTATGTAATATCATGAAGATTTCTTCTTATTTTTTCATTGAAGTGTTCATAATTATAGTAATTATACTTAAGGCAATGAAGCATTTTGGGTTAGATGATCTGTAATCTGGAGATCAATTTTGGAAATGGTATCATTTTTACATTATCAAATCTTCCAGTCAATGAACATGGTAAGCCTATCCATTTATTTGGTTTTCCCTAATTTATTTCAACAATACTTAATAGTTTTACTGCATACATTTTATAATTAGTTTGTTTAGTTAATCACTAAGTATTTATTTTTCTTGACACTATTGTAAATAAAAATATTTTCTTACTTTCATTTTAAGATAATACATTTCTTATGCATAGAAATACTTGACATTTAATATATTCTTCTTGCAGTCTGTAATATTGATGAACTAATACTAATGGTATTTTGATGGATTTCATAGGCTCTTCTGTATACAATATCATGAAACAAATGTCAAAATAAGGTCAGGTGCTGGTTTTGAATCAGACCATCAATGTTCATATGTAGGTTCAAACTGAAACTGGAGAAAATTAGAAAAAAATGTATGGAACCAAAGTATGACCTTGAGTATATTGCATCTGAGTTCAGAGACTACTTTAAGAACAGGTTTAATCCATTAGATACTAATGATAGAATACCAGATGAGGTGTGGCACATTATCAAAGGTGTTATTCATGGGAAAATAAAATGTTATTTAAAAGACAGGAGAAAAAGTAAAGACCAAATTTCATGTAAAAAACACTGTGAACCTTGTCCTTGAATGCTGACCAGTTAAAGTAAAAGAAAGACACTATGAAATTAGGGAACTAAACAGAAGATTTCAAAGGGCAGTTTGAGAATATAAAATTAAATAGTATCATGACATGCACAAAGAGCTGGAGATAGAAAACTAAGAGGGAAGAACATGCTCTATTTTTCTCAAGCTAAAGGAATTAAACAATTCAAGCATCAGTTTGCAGTACTGAAGGATTCTATAAGAAAATATTAAGTGATGCAGAAAACATCAAAAGTTGATGGAAAGAATACACAGAGTCTCTACACCAGAAAGAATTGGTGAATGACCAATAATTTCAAGAGGTTGCCTATGATCAAGAGCCAATGGTACTCAATAAAGAAGTGGAACTTGCCTTGAACAAATTGGCAAGCACAAAGCTTCAAGAATTGGCAAAATAATAATTGAGAAATTTCAACAAACAGGTGCAACACTGGAGGTGCTCACTTGTTTATGCCAAGAGATTTAGAAGAGAGCTACCAGGCCAACTGACTGAAAGAGATCCATATTTGTGCCTATTCCCAAGAAAAAAGGATATAATTGAATGTGGAAATTATTGAAAGGTATCATTAATATCAAATGCAAGTAAAATTTACTAAATATAATTCAAAAGCATCTGCAACAATATATAGACAGAGAACCACCATGAAATCAAGCTAGATTCAGAAGAGGGCATAAAACCACGGACATCATGGCTGATGTCAGACAGATATTAGCCAAAAGGGACAATGCCAGAAAGATATCTATCTATGTTTTCTTGCAAAAGCATTTGACAGTGTGTATCATAACAAATTATGGATAACACTGTGAAGAATGGGACCACCAAAGCACATAACTCTATTCCTGAGGAATCTGTACATGAACCAGGTGGCAGTCATTTGAATGGGAAAAGGAAACAACCGCTTGGTTTGAAGTCAAGAAAGGTGTGCTTCAGGGATGTATCCTTTCACCATACTTCTTCAATTTGTTTGCTGCAGAAATAATCTGAGAAGCTGGACCTTATGAAAGAGAATGCAGCATCACAATTGGAGAAAGACTCATTAACAATATGCATTATACAGATGACACAACTCTCCTGAAAGTGAAGAGGATTTGTAACATTTACTGATGAAAATCAGAGAATACAGCCTTCAATATGGTTAGTGACTCAACATCAACAAAACAAAAATCCACACAGCTGTGTCAGTATACAGAATCATGATCAATGAAGAAAAAATTGAGATTGTCCTAGATTTTTCATTACTTGGTTATACAATCAACACTCATGGGAGCAGCAGTCTAGAAATAAAAAGATGCATTATACTAGGAAAAGTTTTTGCAAAAGACCTCTTAAATTGCTGAAAAGCAAGGGTATCTCATTGAAAGGCGAAGGAGAGCCTGACTCATGCCATGGTATTGTCAGTTGCATCATATGGTTTTGCAAGCTGGACATTGAATAAAAGAGACAGGAGAATTGAGGTTTTTGAATTATGGTGCTTAAGATGAATATCGAATATAGCATGGACTGACCAAAAAACCAACAGATCTGTCCTAGAAGGGCAATGAGAGTGCTCCTTGGAAACAAGAATGGCTAGACTGCATCTTACATAATTTGGATATATACTCAGGAGGGAACAATCCTTGGAGAAGGAGATCATGTTCAGAAAAGTGACAGATCAACAACAACAACAACAAAAATAAAACATGATATCCCTCAACAACATATATTTGACACAGTGTCTACAACAATGAGATCAAACATAAATAAAATCATGTGGCTGGCACAGAATCAAGGAGTGTTTCATTCTGCTGTACACAGGGTCCCTATAAATTGGACCTGACCCAATAGGACCTAACAGAAACAGTTTTTCCTTATTCCTTTCCAATTTAGACGTCTAATAGCCCTGACTAATAGATTCAGTAAAATAGAAGTCAATAGTGATCCTTGTCTTATTCCTGATGTTAACTAGAAAATATTCATGTATTGACTATGAAGTGTAAGATTGTTGTTGTTGTTGTTAGGTGCCATCGAGTCATGTCCGACTCATAGCGATACTTAATTGTGTTTTCAATGGCTGATTGTTTTCAGGATTGCCTTGGGAGTGGGTTGCCACATCCTCCTGTTTTTGTGGTGCTGGGAATCGAACTCAGGATCTCAGAGACTGTAAAGACCTCAGAGTGGCTCTCTACCAAATGAGCTAAATCCCAGCCTGAAGTGTAAAATTAGCAGTGTTTTTTTTCATAGATGTCCCTTACTAGGTTAAGGAAATCCCTTTCTATTTCTACTTTTTGTAATGTTTTAATCAATAAAATGTTTTTGATTTGGTCCAGAGATTATTCTACATATGATGTAATAATCATGTGATTTTTGTCATGTATTGTATTGATATGATGTTGTTGTTGTTAGGTGCCGTCGAGTCGGTATCCGACTCATAGCAACCCTCATATGGTTTTCAATGGCTGTTTCAGGATTGCCTTGGGAGTGGATTGCCAGGTCCTTCTCCCATTTTTGCGGTGCTGGGAATTGAACTTGGGACTTCAGAGACAGCAGTGCAGCGCTCTACCAACTGAGCTAAATCCCAGCCCCATTGATATGATATACTACATTAATTGATTTTCACATGCTACAGAGCCTGCATCCATAGCACTGTGGTGTCTGATCCTGTCAGATCTTTGAAGCTAAGAGCGGTCAGGCCTGGTTAGTCCTTGGATAGGAGGCCACCTGGGAATGCCAGGTGCTGTAGGCTTGGGAGAAGGACTCACCAACTCACTCCCCCAAAACAATCAGCCATTAAAAACCCTATGAATAGCAGAGAAACACTGACAATAGTGTTTCACTTGTTGTACACAGGGTCTCTATGAGTCAGATACCAACTCGATGGGACCTAACAACATCAACAATATAGCTATACACTTACATTTCTCCAATTAATCCCCCGTGATTATGGTGTACAGATTTTTACCCATAAAAATGGATTTAGTATTCTATTATCTTGCTCAGGATTTTTTGTGTGTGTGGCCATATGCATGTAAGATGTTTACATGTAGCAATTTTTTTCATGATATGTTTATCTGGACTTCTTGTTGTTGTTGTTGGCTGTCATGATAGGTTTATCTGGACTTGTTGTTGTTGTTGTTGGCTGCTGTCTAGTCTGTATCTGACTCATAGCAACCCAAGCCTACAGTACCTGGTGTTCCCAGGTGGTCTCTCATTCAAGTACTAACCAGGCCCAACCCTGCTTAGCTTCTGAGATCTGACAGGATGGGATGCCACAGGGCTATGGCTGCAGGCCATCTGGACTTGGTATCAGTTTAATACTCATTTACTAGAATATTTTAGGTAGTTTTATCAGTTTTATTTTTGGAAAAGTATATGAAGAGTTGATATTAATGGTTTTTATATCTGTGGTGGAATTCACTAATTAAGCAATCTGGGCCTGAGCTTACCATTGTCTTAGGGCAAAAATTGTTCCACTCCCTATCCAATTAATCACATGATCCTTTGCAGCAAAGTGTAAATTTTAAGGACAGTTTTTATGCCCCTAAATAATTCTGTGAATCATTTTTCTTTCCTGTAAACTGTATGGTCTAAGGATGATCTGGTTGTTCTCAGGGAGATACCAGTTGCTGTTAGGTGCTATTGAGTCAAATCCAACTCATAGTGACCCTGTGGACAACAAAACTAAACACTCCCAACACTGTGCCATGCCTGGCACTATTGTCATTGCTTCTCTGCTACACATAGGATTTTCACTGCCTTATTATTTGGGGATTATTCTAGGAAGTGGGTTACCAAATCTTTGTCCCATATTTGTGGTGCTGGGGATCGAACTCTGGGTCTCAGAGTAGCACTCTACTAATTGAGCTAAGCCCCAGCCCCATGGAAATACCACGGTCCCCTTAATTACATTCTAGTAAAACCTCATTTTCCAAACTCTTGGATTTGAATTTCTGTCCTAAGTCAAGTCTATTGCTTTGGAATATCTTCTCTATTGTTATGAACTGCCACTGTTTCAGAACTAGAATGGGAAAAGTGGCCCACTTCTCTTGGAATGACCTTGCTGCTTTTTGAGGAGTGCCACAGTCCAGCTGCAGCCTAGGATCCAGGGGTTCCCAAAGGCAGATGAGGAGTCGGTGATGGGTAACAGACACAGCAGCTCGGAGGCAATGTGGATCTGTTCTGTTTATTGTTTGGATAGCCCAGTTTTTTATACAGTCTTTATAGGCTTGGGTTAAGCAAGTAATAAGAATATGTGCAGTTTTACACACACCTGGTAGTCATAATAGCCCATAGGTTAAAGCATAAATTTTACTTAGATAACAAACACCTGGAAGGTCTGTCTCTTCTCACGCTCTTCATAAATGATAACCTATAATGGGGTATTTGGACTCTATCCTTATTTATCATTTTAACCCTTTATATGTTCTATGTAAGGCAGTGGAAGGTCAGGCTGACCAGAACAATAGCTTCTACTCTTATTCTCTAGCTGGGAACCAAGGTCTGACTTTAGATAGGTAAGTACCTCCCTGTACTAAAATTGTCAAGGAGGATTTTGTACTGTGGGAACAGGCATATATATATATATATATATATATATATATATATATATATATAATGGTTTTATTATGTAATTATTTATATGTGTGTCACCCCAATGAGTCCACACTATGAAAAATGGATAATTTAACTTATTAGATTGTTTTGCTTATTGGAGGACTGCTGGTACAAAAACTTTAGTCTGCGTTGGCTCAAGGAGTTCATGCCATTGGCAGTTATTCAAGAATTTTCTGTTGCAGGCCTGTTAGGGAGTTTTCTTAACTCCTGCTCTGAATTAGCACTGCTTACAGAATTACTTGTTTTTCATTACTTTTCCCAGAAATCCACAATATGAAGAAAACAGTGACGAATTCAAAATAGGAAAAAGAAAAGATGAGATTCCAAGTCCTTTTCCATGAAGAGACCTTCTTTTGGAGGTACTCTTCCCCTTTCAGCAGACTTTCCCTCCAAAGGCTTTGAGATACTTTTCCCCTTTCAGTGGACTTTCCCTCTGATGCCCTTTTAAAGGTACCCTTCTTCATGTGGGAACTCAGTTTACCCATCATGAGTGGAACTGGACCTGGCAGAGGAGGTCACTGGGTTAGACTGATAAACTCTTACAATCTCATTTTTTCCTTTTTCAGCATGAGTATTTCACCTGTCAGCACAGAGAAAGGTCAACCAGGGTTCTTGTGATCTTCCATTGTCATCCTTGGAAGAAAGACTGAATCCAGTGAGTGGGTGTGGGTGGAAGAAAATGAACTCTAACCTCTCCACTTGAACTAAAGTTCAGCTAATGGGAGTTTGTGTATGAAAAATGCTTCAGATATGCTCCTTTCAGAGAGATATTTCAGCCTCTGACTGAGAGGTAGGGGACAGAGGGTCTTATTTTTTGGACACACTTGCCCACAACTTCTGCTATGCTGTGGTGGCAGACTGCTAGTTGTGACACAGGTGCCTTCGGCTTTCACTATGCTGCCAACTTTTTTAAAATTTTCTTACATAAATGTTTCTTCACTCACTGTGTGAGTTCAGGACAACTCCCAAAGCATTTCTTTTGATTCTTATGTTTTTTACAAATTACAATAACATTGCTTAGAATTGGATACAAGGAGTTCTTTATTCTGTTTTTGATCTCATCTTTGGAGAATAGTTTTGCTAGTAGGATGCTAAATTTCTAATTATAATCATTTAGCATTTTGAATATCTCAGTTCTCTGCCTTATAAAATCAATTATTTCTGTTTATAAATGAGCTTTTTCTTTTCTTCTCTTTTGTCTGTAATATGTATTTTTGATTTATCTTTTATCTGTTTGTGTTTGACTTTTGAATTTACAATGATGTGTCTCAGTGTAGTTTTTCTTATGTTTGTTTCCTTGTACTTCTTTATTTTGTAGCTTAATGTTTATGCTGAGTTTCACAAATTATCAACTATTATCATTTCAACTTGTGCATTGTCATTATATTTGTCTTCTATTTCTGGGCTTCCAAATCTACATGTATTTATTAATATTGTTGTTAGGTGTTATCAAGTGGAATTTAACTCAGAGTGACCCTATATACAATTGAAACACTATTGGAAACTGTGCCATGCCTGGCAGTATTGTCAATGCTTCTCTGCTATTCATAAGATTTTCAAAGGGTGATTGTTTTGGGGAAAAAGGCTTCCAGGTCCTTTTCCCAAGCCTACAGCACCTGGTGTTCCCAAATGGTTTCTCATCCAAACACTAGTCAGGACCAACACTGGTTAGCTTCTGAAATCTGTTAGGGTGGTACATTTGCAGGCATATATATATACATATATATATAGTTTAAACATATATCTTTTGCCTTTTATGTACTTCTCGGAATTATCTATTCTTTAATTTCTATGTGATATATTCTATATATATTTTTTCATGACTTTTTAATAGAATCTTTTGTCTTTTATTTCTATCTAACCAGATTTAGCATTACTTTGTAATATTTACATCAATTAACAAATATTTTGCTTTTAGTATTTCTATTTTTCTTTTATATATTTTCTTCTTCATCACAAGTTGTATTCTTTGGGGGTTTTGTTTTTGTTTTTGTTTTTCCTATAATTTCAAAAATTTGCATTGAGGACTAGATATGTAACTACAATTTCAGAAATAGCCTTAATCCCAAAATTTCCCTATATGACTCTTATACTTATTTGGTTTTGCTTCTGGGAGCTACCTATGTTTGTTGTTGTTGTTGTTGTTAGTTGCTATTGAGTTGTGTCCTATGTTAGAATATTAGAAAATCAAAACCAATCTAATTATCAACTGAGATGATTGAGTTTGAACTTTAATTGAGGGGTTTTCTTGATCCACATTTCTTTTAAAGTATAACATTTCAAAATGTCTAACAAATGTTCATGCTGTCTTATAGGGCTCTACTTCTTGGTGAATGTTGAATTCCAAAATTTTATTCCACTTCAGAAGCAGCAGTATGATATAAATGATTATGACACCTTTTTAATTCTTTTAGTGCTTTCTGATAATTAAACTTAAGGGATAGTACCAGGAAGTTCTATTACCAAAAATGGCATATAATTAATTTTGGATTAATACTTCTGCTGAAAACAACAAAACAATTAGACAAACTGTAAAATAAACAAGTAAACCGTGAAACTGAATACATCAGAGCTTTAACAAAGAAATAAAACTTGTAGAAGTAATATAAATAAACATTGGAAGCACAGAATAACGTGAGTCCGACCTTTTATAATATGTCTCCTAGAAGCACAGGCAAATTTGGAATGTGGAATAGAAAGGGAAACATAGCCAAAGATACACTAATCCAGGAGTGGTGATGTAGAGGTGTAAATTATTTACATTTAGTGTTTAACAAGGATTAGGACCCTGAAAAATAGGCCAAAACATTTTTGGGGATATCTGTGAAAGATCTCAGATATATTCTGCCTGGAAATGTTTTTTCTTATATAACTACCCCATCTCATTTTTTTTTTTTTGGTTGTTACTGTTTTCTTTATTTACTTAGGGGTTGAACCCAGGGTCTACCATATACTTTGTAAGTGCTGTATTAGTGGGCTGTACCCCTAGTCCATTTTTTTTTTGAAATAGGATCTAGGTGAACTGCACAGGCTGCCTCTGGCCTTGAACATCCAATCCTCCTGTTTCTGCCTCTCAATTTGCTGGGATGACAGGAATGGGCCATGGTGCATCTTTTTTCTCATAGCTAGCCATATCAGGCTACTACAGTATTTACAAACTATTAATGTTACTTCATTTTAGGTATTTCCTTGTCTATGATAATATCACATATAAGCAAAACATTGCAATTTTTCTTTATTATTTTTGTTAGTATGTATTAATTGTAAAAATAATAGGTTTTATCATGAGTTTTCATACATACATATAATATGCTTTGATCATATATACTAGCCCTCTTGGCTCCTCCTGCTTTTTTTTTTTTTTCCAGTACTGGGGATATTACTGGGAGTTGCAAGCACTGCACGGTTGAGCTGCATGACCAGATCATTTTTTACTTTTTATTTTGAGATAAAGCCTTGCTAAATTATGTGATCTGCCTCTGGCATCAAACTCATGATCCTCCTGCATCCATCTCCCAAGTCAATGGGATTTCAGGTCTGTGTCACCTTGTCCAGCCCCCTTTCTTTTCTCAATCTATCTTCCTACTTTCATAGCTTCCTTTTCTCCTTTATCCATATTCTATATATGAGAGAAAACATGCAATGTTTCTCTTTCTTAGTCCTACTTAGTTTCCTTAACATGATGCTCTCCAAGTTCATCCATTTTCCTGTAAATGACATGACTTCATTCTTTTTTATAGGTGAATAATGATCCAATATATATGCACACATATATATTTGTGTATATATACATATCTTCTTTATGCATTCTCTATGCATTTTTTGTGAAATCACAATTATTTTGAATATGTTTCTGTGAGTTCCTATGTTACTTCACATTTAAATAAAATAGTAAAATCACAAAAAAAATCTAATTAGTTGAAAATTTCTCTTTTCAGATATGATCTGATTATTATAAGTGAAGGAATATTTTGAATTGTTCTCCAACTCAATTCTACAATCCTTACATGGGATAACTATAATTCTATGCCTGAAACTATAATGACAGCCACAGTTAAGGGTTACTTCTGCAATTTTGAAAATTAATATCCTAATTAAATCACTTTAATGAAAATAATGATATTAAAACACAACATAAATTTACTCAATGTCTCTGAACTTTTGATTAGTGACAAAATGCTCTTTTGCTTTCTTTTAACCACAGGAAGGAAGCAAGCTAATAGAGATAAAACACACTATCAATCACTGGTAAGTGCCAAATCCATTATCTCATTTAATATCCACAGTAGTACACAAAGAAGTCACCAAATTTCACAAATACTGAGTGAAGAGAAACATACAACACAGTAATAAAGTTGTTTGAGTACAAAGTAAATGTCTACTTTGCTTTTGAATTGATATAAAGTCAGATTAAGTATCCCTTCAGCAGCAGAATGTCACACAATATAATTGGGAAATTAGTTCTGAATTTTTCAAAAGGGATTAGAAATATAATAGACAGGAAGGACCCGATAAACTCATTTTAAAAGTCAGAGATCCCAAGAATTAACCTTAGCTTTACATTTCAATGGATTTTTTATGTACTAAACCATGTAAGTCACATAGTAGAAGGTCAGGGAATTGAAAGATAGTGTTAGACTACTGTAGCTATGTAATACAAGTAAGTACAGTGTGCACAAAGTAATGTCTTAAAATAAATAGAAAAAATAATAATACAGGGGCTGATGGTGCAGCTCAGTGGTAGAGTAGTTACCGGGCATGGGCAAGACCCTGGGTTCAAATCCCCAGTATTGGAAGAGAGTGAAAGAAATCTGAGTTTTTGTTTTTTTTTTTTTTTTTAAGATATTTACTCATTTTTTTAATTGGGAGTAAATTTTGTGAGTTAATAGCAGGTCATATTTGGATCTTAAATTAAATAAAATGTTCTGAGACAAATGTACAAGAATTTCTTGAGCTCTTTGATCTTCTTTCTCAAGGAAATTTTTTTGTACATAGACATGAAACAAACTGGTTTCTATCATTTGGTTCAATTTGAGTCCTTCAGTAATGATCAATGTTCCCTGAGCTACAGATTCTCATCAGAGTACAAGGACACCTGTGAAGACAAAATGTGATTTATTATGTACCAGTGCTACCTAAAGGAGCTGACCCTGGCATTGGTGAGGCTCAAATTAGTATAAAATCCACAGTTCATCTTTCATTAAATACCATCCCTCTTAAGCCACAGCCTTGACCAGATATTTAGAAGTTTAGTAAAATTAAAAATAAACTACTTATATTTAGCGAATATGAACTCAGTCATATAATTTTTACAAATATAGAGGGGGAAAAAGAGCTTGAGCTAAGTTTATTTTTTCATTCTTTTCTCCCTTCTCTTAGAACTAAGCTCCTAAATGACTCCATTGCAATATTAGCAGTTACATGATTCATTGTATGGTATTTTAACTTTGTTGTTTGCTATACAATAAAAAACAGATCTTATTTTGCAAATAGATTCTATTATATTTGAAGCAGTCCTTACTAAAGAATATTTTAAGGCAAGCTCTAGCAGAAAAATATGATTTAAATGTCATCTTGAAAATTTTCCTGGTTGATCTAGCCTCAGCACTATCCTCCATGTACATTTTACACGTATCCTAGAGAAATAAAGTCAAGATAATTGTATTTTGCCTTTATGCATATATGTGCTCCCTTCTAAAATCATCCTTGGATATAGTTGAACTTTAAAATATAATTGAAATTTTGGAATATTTCTTCACAGAAGTCTTCTGCAATAATGAATCCATTCCTTTAGCTTGTCGATACAGTATGATTTTTTTCTCTGTTTTAAATTTTAAAAATGTAAAGAAGTTTAATACTTTTCAAATGCCAGCCCTTGAATTCAAATAAAACATGTATTTAGATATAATTTAGGAGTCTATTATTAACAAATGATTCATTGCATATATCTTCATTCTGTTCTTCCTAATTCCTACCTTTATCTTTTCCAAATCTGAAACAATCAAAGCAATTCAAAATTTTGATTAATCAATAGAACTGTATGCCATTCCATATTCAAGAAGGTTTCTGTCACTAAATACAAATGAGGTCATATACCAATAAAAATTAATAACAATTTATCTCACTTTCCCTCTTAAATTATTTTCTCCATTATATGTTCTGTATATTTGAGATGTTTTGTTAATGAAGAAAATATTATAAAGCAGCTTAGTAATGTTTCTGTCTTGGTTCATTTTGTGTTTCTATAACAGTGTGTCACAGATGGAGTCATTCATACAAAACAAAAATTTATTTTCTCACAGTGTGTGAGAAGTCTAAGATCAAAAGAGTAGCATCAGATGAGTGTCCCCATCCTATAGGTTGGTTTGCTTATTATTCCTATTTCAGAGGATAGAAATGATCTCTGAAATATTAGAAAAGTTACATTCTGGTCATGCATGTATCTTGTGGATGAATAATCTCAGGCTAGTCTTCAAAACCATCACATTTTTCTCTTCTTGGAAAAGATAACACCTTTTTCAGAGAAAAAGTTTTCTATAAATATATGCAGATGATTCTTTACAAAGAAGTGTCTATTTGCTGTAAAGAAACTTTACAATAAGAAAGGGTTGTCTTCTCCAAAGTACCTCACATAACTAAATAGTTTGTCCCTATTTTTTTATATAAATCTTCTAGGTTGGTTTAAATGTATACTTTCTGGATCTATTTCAGTAATCCACAATCCACAATATAAAGATAAATGCTTACCATTTCCAGATGTATCTCTTGGTATGAGTCTCATCTCTTCAAGTATCACGTACTAAAACCCCCAATAATCACAATGCAGATGTGCAACTAGACAATTTTAGCTGTAGCTTCATGCATAAAGTACAGTTCAATTTCTATGAAAAAGTTTGAGAGAAACACATTGGGATGCCTATTTACATTTTAATGGGCTATGAATCTAAGGCTATATTTTCTATTGTATTGAACTAGTTCATAGCAAAGTATTATGAATCTTGATGACATTTTGCCTTAATGGCTCTCCATCATTTAAATATAACATTTGTGCTTACATAATTTTCCAGCATATTTAATATTGTTCTGAAGCTCAAAAATTAGCCCCTGGAGTATAAGTACAAGATGTAAATAAATGTTTTGCAAAATACCCCAAAGTGGGAAGCACTTTTAAAAATTTCATAACTAATATTTTACAAAACAATCTGTAGAGAGTAGCCTGATGGCAATGCAGTCACTCTTCACCGATAATGAGCTGTGAATCTGGGGGATATTTAATATGATGAGGTCTCTAATATGTTTTACTATGCTTACTCCAGTTATACCTTTGATTATTTTCTTCAAAGTGATATAAGCCTATAAAACTCTCATGTATACAATCCCATTCTCCTTTATCTACTAACACCTTTGACCTTTAAAAATAATTTATGCAATATGCATCTGTGTAACTTTCCCTATACAGTTGAAGTCTCATTGTGTCTTTGGGCCTTTGTCATCACTTTCTCTTCACGTTAGCCACAGATGTTCACAATCTTGTACTGAGTACATGTCATCACCTACAAATCTTTATTTTTCTACTTCTATATTATTTTAGTTATGTTTTAGTGACATACTATATATCCACACACATTTATGTTTCATGCAAATGTCATAAGAAATTTAATTTTTTCAGCAATTGATATTGAACAATGATCAATTAATATAAAATTTTAATTGTTATACAGCAAACATTTAATTTGAATTGTTATATAGCATAGCACTGAAAGAATATTCTTGAGCCAGGGGCAGTGGCGCACACTTCGAATCCCAAAGACTCGAGGCAGAGGTAGGAGGATCACAAGTTTGAGACCAGAGGCAGTTTGTGTAATTTAGCAAGATCCTGTTTCAAAAAGTGAAAAAGAAAAAAAAAAAGGGCTGGGGGTGCAGCTCAGTGGTACAGCACTTGTAAAGCATGCAAGTGAGAGGCTCTGGGTTCAACCCCCAATACCAAACACACAAAAAAAGAGAATATTCTTGATATTATTGATGAACATTGACTTCTTTATAGTTTTTGAAAATGCAAATGCCTTCCTTGTACATGTTCCCTTTTCCATGTATGTGGAACCTCAGAGAGTAAGTGAAGTGGAATTACTGAATTGAAGATTAAGTGACTAGAAAAATTGATCAGATAGTACTATAATTCTTTCCATTATATTTAAGCCAATTTACGTAGCTGCAATCAGTGAGTGAATTTATGTGTTTTCATTACCATGTCAGGTGACATTTGTAGTTTACTTCTATGTTCTTTTTCTTTATAGTAGAATTTTTAATCTTTTCTAAACACTAAATTATTATTTGTAAATATTACAAATATTTCTCCCAAATTTTCTTTGTTGTTGTTGTTGTTAGGTGCTGTTGAGTTGGTATCCGACACATAGTGACCCTCATAGGGTTTTCAATGGCTGACTGTTTTGGGATTGTCTTGGGAGTGGATTGCCAGGCCCTTCTCCCATTTGTGCAGTGCTGGGAATCAAACTCAGGACCTCAGAGACTGCAGCGCAGCACTATACCAACTGAGCTAAATCCCAGCCCTAAATTTTCTTTAGGACCACATTATTAGGTTCTATAATTGACAAGAGTTAGGGCTTAGCTCATTTCACAGTATGGTGCTCTCCTCTAAGGCCCCTGGTTCAATCTGCAGCCCCACAAAAATGGGAGCAGGACCCAGCAGCCCACTCCTTAAGCAATCCAGAAACAATCAGACATTGAAAACCCTGTAATAGCAGAGAAGAACTGACATAGTGCCAAGCATGGCATAGTGTCAGGGAGTATTTCATTCTGTTGTACACAGGGTCACTATGAGTCAGACCTGACTTGACAGTAACAAGAAACAAAACCAGTCACGGACAAAGTTTATGTCCTTGATATTGCTTTAGTGTGCTCAAATCAGGACTCTTATTTTTCAAGGTATTTATTTTAACATAATTTTTACAGGAGTTTTGAGGATATTGAGTTCCTACATAACTTCATTGGCTTTCATATATATATATATATATATATATATGTATATATATATATATATATGTATATATATATATATATATATATAGAACCTAATTATAGAACCTAATATAGGTTTTTATAGAACCTAATTATAGAACCTAATTATAGAACCTAATTATAGAACCAATAATATATAGAAC